>CADEHL010000738.1:0-23366 GCA_902827135.1 Harpagifer antarcticus
ATCCTCATCATCACCACCATCCTCATCATCACCATCATATATATATATATACATATATATATATATATATATATATATATATATATATATATCTTTAGTTTCATTGCTTTGTGTTATTGATGCAGATCATGTTTCTGAGCTTATTAAACATTTCACATCTTATTGCGTAACTTGTGTTTTTATGTTTCTAACTTTCAACGACCCGTCACTCCAAAGAGAAGAATGAATACTGGAACGATCAAATACAGTCTCTCCAGTGAGCGGAGAGATATACCCGCCATCGATGTTGCTTAAAGTGTATCTTTCAAATATTATCTGCAACCATTTCCTGCTTTTACTTTAATTCAAACCGGGTTATATATTTTATATATCAGTGTGTACTTTCTACTTTAATCAAGTGTTTAGACTTTAGTTCCACCTGGAGCAAGTACAAGATCTGAGTACTTCTACTTTTACTAAGTACAAGATCTGAGTACTTCTACTTTTACTAAGTACAAGATCTGAGTACTTCTACTTTTACTCAAGTACAAGATCTGAGTACTTCTACTTTTACTCAAGTACAAGATCTGAGTACTTCTACTTTTACTCAAGTACAAGACCTGAGTACTTCTACTTTTACTAAGTACAAGATCTGAGTACTTCTACTTTTACTAAGTACAAGATCTGAGTACTTCTACTTTTACTAAGTACAAGATCTGAGTAGTACTTCTACTTTTACAAAGTAACAAGATCTGAGTACTATACTTTTACTCAAGTACAAGATCAGAGTACTTCTACTTTTACTCAAGTACAAGATCTGAGTACTTCTACTTTTACTAAAGTACAAGATCAGAGTACTTCTACTTTTTACTCAAGTACAAGATCTGAGTACTTCTACTTTATACTCAAGTACAAGATCTGAGTACTTCTACTTTTACTAAGTACAAGATCTGAGTACTTCTACTTTTACTCAAGTACAAGATCTGAGTACTTCTACTTTTACTCAAGTACAGATCTGAGTACTATACTTTTACTCAAGTACCAGATCTGAGTACTATACTTTTACTCAAGTACAAGATCTGAGTACTTCTACTTTTACTCAAGTACAAGATCAGAGTACTTCTACTTTTACTCAAGTACAAGATCTGAGTACTTCTACTTTTACTAAGTACAAGAATCTGAGTACTTCTACTTTTACTCAAGTACAAGATCTGAGTACTTCTACTTTACTCAAGTACAATATCTGAGTACTTCTACTTTTACTCAAGTACAAGATCTGAGTACTTCTACTTTTACTCAAGTACAATATCTGAGTACTTCTACTTTTACTCAAGTACAAGATCTGAGTACTTCTACTTTTACTCAAGTACAAGATCTGAGTACTTCTACTTTTACTCAAGTACAAGACCTGAGTACTTCTACTTTTACTAAGTACAAGATCTGAGTACTTCTACTTTTACTAAGTACAAGATCTGAGTACTTCTACTTTTACTAAGTACAAGATCTGAGTACTTCTACTTTTACAAAGTACAAGATCTGAGTACTATACTTTTACTCAAGTACCAGATCTGAGTACTTCTACTTTTACTCAAGTACAAGATCTGAGTACTTCTACTTTTACTCAAGTACAAGATCAGAGTACTTCTACTTTTACTCAAGTACAAGATCTGAGTACTTCTACTTTTACTCAAGTACAAGATCTGAGTACTTCTACTTTTACTAAGTACAAGATCTGAGTACTTCTACTTTTACTCAAGTACAAGATCTGAGTACTTCTACTTTTACTCAAGTACCAGATCTGAGTACTATACTTTTACTCAAGTACCAGATCTGAGTACTATACTTTTACTCAAGTACAAGATCTGAGTACTTCTACTTTTACTCAAGTACAAGATCAGAGTACTTCTACTTTTACTCAAGTACAAGATCTGAGTACTTCTACTTTTACTCAAGTACAAGATCTGAGTACTTCTACTTTTACTCAAGTACAATATCTGAGTACTTCTACTTTTACTTAAGTACAAGATCTGAGTACTTCTACTTTTACTCAAGTACAATATCTGAGTACTTCTACTTTTACTCAAGTACAAGATCTGAGTACTTCTACTTTTACTCAAGTACAAGACCTGAGTACTTCTACTTTTACTAAGTACAAGATCTGAGTACTTCTACTTTTACTAAGTACAAGATCTGAGTACTTCTACTTTTACTAAGTACAAGATCTGAGTACTTCTACTTTTACAAAGTACAAGATCTGAGTACTATACTTTTACTCAAGTACCAGATCTGAGTACTTCTACTTTTACTCAAGTACAAGATCTGAGTACTTCTACTTTTACTCAAGTACAAGATCAGAGTACTTCTACTTTTACTCAAGTACAAGATCTGAGTACTTCTACTTTTACTCAAGTACAAGATCTGAGTACTTCTACTTTTACTAAGTACAAGATCTGAGTACTTCTACTTTTACTCAAGTACAAGATCTGAGTACTTCTACTTTTACTCAAGTACAAGATCTGAGTACTTCTACTTTTACTCAAGTACAAGACCTGAGTACTTCTACTTTTACTAAGTACAAGATCTGAGTACTTCTACTTTTACTAAGTACAAGATCTGAGTACTTCTACTTTTACTAAGTACAAGATCTGAGTACTTCTACTTTTACAAAGTACAAGATCTGAGTACTATACTTTTACTCAAGTACCAGATCTGAGTACTTCTACTTTTACTCAAGTACAAGATCTGAGTACTTCTACTTTTACTCAAGTACAAGATCAGAGTACTTCTACTTTTACTCAAGTACAAGATCTGAGTACTTCTACTTTACTCAAGTACAAGATCTGAGTACTTCTACTTTTACTAAGTACAAGATCTGAGTACTTCTACTTTTACTCAAGTACAAGATCTGAGTACTTCTACTTTTACTCAAGTACCAGATCTGAGTACTATACTTTTACTCAAGTACCAGATCTGAGTACTATACTTTTACTCAAGTACAAGATCTGAGTACTTCTACTTTTACTCAAGTACAAGATCAGAGTACTTCTACTTTTACTCAAGTACAAGATCTGAGTACTTCTACTTTTACTAAGTACAAGATCTGAGTACTTCTACTTTTACTCAAGTACAAGATCTGAGTACTTCTACTTTTACTCAAGTACAATATCTGAGTACTTCTACTTTTACTCAAGTACAAGATCTGAGTACTTCTACTTTTACTCAAGTACAATATCTGAGTACTTCTACTTTTACTCAAGTACAAGATCTGAGTACTTCTACTTTTACTCAAGTACAAGACCTGAGTACTTCTACTTTTACTCAAGAACAATATCTGAGTACTTCTACTTTTACTCAAGTACAAGATCTGAGTACTTCTACTTTTACTCAAGTACAAGATCTGAGTACTTCTACTTTTACTCAAGTACAATATCTGAGTACTTCTACTTTACTCAAGTACAAGATCTGAGTACTTCTACTTTTACTCAAGTACAATATCTGAGTACTTCTACTTTTACTCAAGTACAAGATCTGAGTACTTCTACTTTTACTCAAGTACAAGATCTGAGTACTTCTACTTTTACTCAAGAACAAGATCTGAGTACTTCTACTTTTACTCAAGTACAAGATCTGAGTACTTCTACTTTTACTCAAGTACAAGATCTGAGTACTTCTACTTTTACTCAAGTACTATAACTAATAAATCAGTTCGATGTATGAAACGTTAGAAATGAAGGTCAGACTTTATTCCCTTTATTCAGAAACAAGATTCACATTCAAACATAAATGTCAGGATTCTTATGATATGTCACGTTTGTAGTTTTGTATGTCTGGTCCTTCTCCCTGTGTTTCCCTCCTTGTATATAGTCTGGTCCTTCTCCCTGTGTTTCCCTCCTTGTATATAGTCTGGTCCTTCTCCCTGTGTTTCCCTCCTTGTTTATAGTCTGGTCCTTCTCCCTGTGTTTCCCTCCTTGTATATAGTCTGGTCCTTCTCCCTGTGTTTCCCTCCTTGTATATAGTCTGGTCCTTCTCCCTGTGTTTCCCTCCTTGTTTCTTGTCTGGTCCTTCTCCCTGTGTTTTCCTCCTTGTTTCTTGTCTGGTCCTTCTTCCTGTGTTTTCCTCCTTGTATATAGTCTGGTCCTTCTCCCTGTGTTTCCCTCCTTGTTCTTGTCTGGTCCTTCTCCCTGTGTTTCCCCCCTTGTTTCTTGTCTGGTCCTTCTCCCTGTGTTTTCCTCCTTGTTTCTTGTCTGGTCCTTCTTCCTGTGTTTTCCTCCTTGTTTCTTGTCTGGTCCTTCTCCCTGTGTTTTCCTCCTTGTCTCTTGTCTGGTCCTTCTCCCTGTGTTTTCCTCCCGTCGTTAGTTTCCCTGGTGTCTAGTTGTCTGATTGTGTTCACCTGTGGCCCTTGTGTTTCTCATCTCGTGATTACCCCTCCCTGTATGAAGGTTGCGTTCGGATAGTTTAAAAATCAGCTCCTAAGTTCTAACCCTATCTCCTATTCCTTGACCTCTGAGTGAAAGGTCACGGGTTAAGGGATAGGAGAATTCAAAAGGACTTAGGAGAAGAGACTGCGGTGCTTTAGAGAATCGACTGCACTTCACTATCCCACGTGCCTCTGATGGACGTCCTGAATGTGCGTCTGCTGCTGAGGGGAAACTATGGAAACTACAGGTCTCTATACAGCGGACTACAAACATGGATGTTCAATAAGAACGAGGGACTCATCTAGAGCCTCTGCACCGTGCTCTGATGCTGCTGCTTTGTGAACGTGGACAACAGAGAAACAGATTCTTCAGGACCAAAGCTGGAATTGAAATAAAAAAGGAAAGTGAAACTTATGCTCGTCCGGTCTACATTAATAAAAAAAATTATCCCAGTACGATTGATTGATGAAAAGATCTTAAAATCAATACAGACGTATTTATTATAAACGTTAGTCCTTAACATCTATCACTGTGTACATCACCATTCAAACATCTTTTAGAAGTTGAACAAACCCCACAGCTCAGTGAGATGTTGACTTTGATCATTTCAGTAAAAACTAACGTTCATATTTCTCTCTGTGATTATAATACTGATGAACGTTCAGAACAAAGCACTTTGGCAACTTGCCACCTACGCTTTAAAAAGCTTAATAAGCACCGTAATCAGTCATAATCGGTTGTTTCCATGAGCGGCCGACTGTTGAGTGACGGCAAATGCTGCGGCTGCAATGCATTGTGGGGCAGCACTTTCTCCTCTCCTCTCGGTGAGGGAGGTCCAGTGGTTCCTAAAGGAGGCTATAAAGGAAGTTTGAAACCTCCTTTCCTTTCATCTAGAGAATTCGAACAGCACTCATCATGGCTGCCACTGAGGGACTTCCGGGTCATTTCACTCCGTGAGGAAGGTTCCTAAACTAAATGGACCGCAGCCTCAGTCTCGTCTCGTCCCGTGTTCAGTGTTGGTTCGTCTTTTGTTGGTGACCGAGTTCACCGGTGAGTGTTCTGTTTTGTCAAAGTTATTGATCCTTGAAATAAAGGCCTTTTCAGCGTCATCTGCATTCATTTGGGTCCCGCTTGCTTCACCCACCGTAACATTAAACAGGCGGCAGTTTCGTTACCATGGCAACAGCCGAGTGGAGCGCTGTGATTGGCTGGAGGTCGAGGCGATTCATATAAAAAAAATGTAAGCGGCAGCTGATTGGCTGGCAGTGATCGGAAGAAAATAATAAACAAACACAAATTTAAGTAAGGCAGCCCAGAGAGCTCAAACGGAACGGGGTCACAGAGAGGTCAGTAGGGTTGCCTCTTGAGGAATCTGGAGAACATGGCGAAGGCAGCGATTGGTTTATCTGTTGGGACCATGTGACCAGAACCCTGCAGGAGAACCAATCAAAAGGTCAAACTGGGAAAAAAAAAAAAATGTAATATACGTTTTAATTTGCAATAAATAGTTTAATAATGACGACATTTCTCTAAATTGATATTAAAAAGGTAAATATCACTCAATCATAGACGCAGTCATTAGACAGACAGGTGAGAGCCCCGCCCACAGAGATGACATCACAGGAAGTGATGCGTTTACCTTCACAGTCAGGAAGGCGATGTTGTCGAACTCTTTGACGAAGCCTCCGACCTGCCGACCGTTCACATCGTTAAAGAGCCAGGGACGCCTCTGCACCTCCACCTGAAACACAGGTAACAAACAGGTAACACACACCTGAGACACAAGGGACGCAACACACACATACCTGAGACACATGGGAAGAAACACATCCACACCTGAGACACAGGTAACAAACAGGTAACACACACCTGAGACACAAGGGAAGCAACACGCACACACCTGAGACACATGGGAAGCAACACATCCACACAGGTAACAAACAGGTAACACACACCTGAGACACAAGGGAAGCAACACGCACACACCTGAGACACAAGGGAAGCAACACGCACACACCTGAAACACAGGTAACAAACAGGTAACACACACCTGAGACACAAGGGAAGCAACACACACACGGGAAGTAACGCGCACACACCTGAGACACAAGGGAAGCAACACACACACGGGAAGCAACACGCCCACACCTGAGACACAGGTAACAAACAGGTAACACACACCTGAGACACAAGGGAAGCAACACACACACGGGAAGTAACGCGCACACACCTGAGACACAAGGGACGCAACACACACATACCTGAGACACATGGGAAGCAACACGCCCACACCTGAGACACAGGTAACAAACAGGTAACACACACCTGAGACACAAGGGACGCAACACGCACACACCTGAAACACAGGTAACAAACAGGTAACACACACCTGAGACACAAGGGAAGCAACACACACACGGGAAGTAACGCGCACACACCTGAGACACAAGGGAAGCAACACACACACGGGAAGCAACACGCACACACCTGAGACACATGGGAAGCAACACATCCACACAGGTAACAAACAGGTAACACACACCTGAGACACAAGGGAAGCAACACGCACACACCTGAGACACAAGGGAAGCAACACGCACACACCTGAAACACAGGTAACAAACAGGTAACACACACCTGAGACACAAGGGAAGCAACACACACACGGGAAGTAACGCGCACACACCTGAGACACAAGGGAAGCAACACACACACGGGAAGCAACACGCCCACACCTGAGACACAGGTAACAAACAGGTAACACACACCTGAGACACAAGGGAAGCAACACACACACGGGAAGTAACGCGCACACACCTGAGACACAAGGGACGCAACACACACATACCTGAGACACATGGGAAGCAACACGCCCACACCTGAGACACAGGTAACAAACAGGTAACACACACCTGAGACACAAGGGACGCAACACACACATACCTGAGACACATGGGAAGCAACACATCCACACCTGAGACACAGGTAACAAACAGGTAACACACACCTGAGACACAAGGGAAGCAACACGCACACACCTGAGACACAAGGGAAGCAACACGCACACACCTGAAACACAGGTAACAAACAGGTAACACACACCTGAGACACAAGGGAAGCAACACACACACGGGAAGTAACGCGCACACACCTGAGACACAAGGGAAGCAACACACACACGGGAAGCAACACGCCCACACCTGAGACACAGGTAACAAACAGGTAACACACACCTGAGACACAAGGGAAGCAACACACACACGGGAAGTAACACACACCTGAGACACAAGGGACGCAACACACACATACCTGAGACACATGGGAAGCAACACGCCCACACCTGAGACACAGGTAACAAACAGGTAACACACACCTGAGACACAAGGGACGCAACACACACATACCTGAGACACATGGGAAGCAACACATCCACACCTGAGACACAGGTAACAAACAGGTAACACACACCTGAGACACAAGGGAAGCAACACGCACACACCTGAGACACAAGGGAAGCAACACGCACACACCTGAAACACAGGTAACAAACAGGTAACACACACCCGAGACACAAGGAAGCAACCACACACACGGGAAGTAACGCGCACACACCTGAGACACAAGGGAAGCAACACACACACGGGAAGCAACACGCCCACACCTGAGACACAGGTAACAAACAGGTAACACACACCTGAGACACAAGGGAAGCAACACACACACGGGAAGTAACGCGCACACACCTGAGACACAGGTAAACACACACACACTTGAAACACTGGTCACACAGGGGTAGCACCACACACACCTGAGACACATAGGAAGCAACACAGGTAAACCACACACAGGTAACACACACCTGAGACACAAGGGAAGCAACACACACACGGGAAGTAACGCGCACACACCTGAGACACAGGTAAACACACACACACTTGAAACACTGGTCACACAGGGGTAGCACCACACACACAGGAAGCAACACAGGTAAAACCACACACAGGTAACACACACACCTGAGGAACAGGTATAATGTCAAGTTACCTGTTGCTGCAGAGACTCCACAAACCACTCGTCCCCCAGGAAGTTACAGGCCATGTCCACGTCCCCGTTATACACCAGGACACGGTACTTCTGCAGAAGAACATCAGCCAATCAGAGCATTAGCCAAACACAGTTTTTAACTCCATTTTAATTGGATGAGGGATTTGAGTGATGGTCTGGATCTGAAGCCCTCAGAGGGACTGAGCATGGACAGGTGTGTTTACGGACCAGTGCAGAGAGCAGCTTCAGGTACTGCTTCCTGACGTCCATGTAGAGACGGCCGTAGTTCAGGTTCACCTCCAAGCTGCAGCACAGGGTTACAACGTTATTTCAAAACAGCCGAGGCAGACACAAAACAACTTTCCAATATCGACAGGTGACCTCCAGGTGTGTTGAATACTGCCACTTCGCTTTCATTTGTTTACCATGTGTACCCGTCTGGTTTTTGTTTTTATTATTAAAGTGTGCCTACTTTAACATCCAAGTCTATCCGGTGTAACAGGTGCGCAGTTTCACAGGTGTGTAATGTTACAGGTGTGTTACAGGTGTGTAATGTTACAGGTGTGTAATGTTACACAGGTGTCCAGTGTTACAGGTGTGTAATGTTACAGGTGTGTAATGTTACAGGTGTGTAATGTTAGAGGTGTCCAGTGTTACAGGTGTGTTACAGGTGTGTAATGTTACAGGTGTGTAATGCTACAGGTGTGTTATGTTAGAGGTGTCCAGTGTTACAGGTGTGTAATGTTACAGGTGTGTTACAGATGTGTAATGTTACAGGTGTGTAATGCTACATGTGTGTTATGTTAGAGGTGTCCAGTGTTACAGGTGTGTTACAGGTGTGTAATGTTACAGGTGTCCAGTGTTACAGGTGTGTAATGTAAGAGGTGTCCAGTGTTACAGGTGTCCAGTGTTACAGGTGTCCAGTGTTACAGGTGTCCAGTGTTACAGGTGTCCAGTGTTACAGGTGTGTAATGTTACAGGTGTGTAATGTTACAGGTGTCCATTGTTACAGGTGTGTTACAGGTGTGTAATGTTACACAGGTGTCCAGTGTTACAGGTGTGTAATGTTACAGGTGTGTAATGTTACAAGTGTGTAATGTTACACAGGTGTCCAGTGTTACAGGTGTGTAATGCTACAGGTGTGTAATGTTACAGGTGTGTAATGTTACAGGTGTGTAATGTTACAGGTGTGTAATGTTAGAGGTGTCCAGTGTTACAGGTGTGTAATGTTACAGGTGTGTTACAGGTGTGTAATGTTACAGGTGTGTAATGTTACAAGTGTGTAATGTTACACAGGTGTCCAGTGTTACAGGTGTGTAATGTTACAAGTGTGTTACAGGTGTGTAATGTTACAGGTGTGTAATGTTACAAGTGTGTAATGTTACACAGGTGTCCAGTGTTACAGGTGTGTAATGTTACAGGTGTGTTACAGGTGTGTAATGTTACAGGTGTGTAATGTTACAAGTGTGTAATGTTACACAGGTGTCCAGTGTTACAGGTGTGTAATGTTACAGGTGTCCAGTGTTACAGGTGTGTAATGTTAGAGGTGTCCAGTGTTACAGGTGTGTAATGTTACAGTGTGGTAATGTTACAGGTGTCCAGTGTTACAGGTGTGTAATGTTACAGGTGTCTAATGTTACAGGTGTGTAATGTTACAGGTGTCTAATGTTACAGGTGTGTAATGTTACAGGTGTCCAGTGTTACAGGTGTGTAATGTTACAGGTGTCCAGTGTTACAGGTGTGTAATGTTACAGGTGTCCAGTGTTACAGGTGTCTAATGTTACAGGTGTGTAATGTTACAGGTGTCCATTGTTACAGGTGTGTAATGTTACAGGTGTCCAGTGTTACAGGTGTGTAATGTTACAGGTGTCCAGTGTTACAGGTGTGTAATGTTACAGGTGTGTAATGTTACAGGTGTGTAATGTTAGAGGTGTGTAATGTTACAGGTGTGTAATGTTACAGGTGTGTAATGTTACAGGTGTCCAATGTTACAGGTGTGTAATGTTACAGGTGTCCAGTGTTACAGGTGTGTAATGTTACAGGTGTGTAATGTTACAGGTGTGTAATGTAGAGGTGTGTAACTGTACAGGTGTGTAATGTTACAGGTGTGTAATGTTACAGGTGTGTAATGTTACAGGTGTCCAATGTTACAGGTGTGTAATGTTACAGGTGTGTAATGTTAGAGGTGTGTAATGTTAGAGGTGTGTAATGTTACAGGTGTGTAATGTTACAGGTGTGTAATGTTACAGGTGTCCAATGTTACAGGTGTGTAATGTTACAGGTGTCCAGTGTTACAGGTGTCTAATGTTACAGGTGTGTAATGTTACAGGTGTGTAATGTTAGAGGTGTGTAATGTTACAGGTGTGTAATGTTACAGGTGTGTAATGTTACAGGTGTGTAATGTTACAGGTGTCCAATGTTACAGGTGTGTAATGTTACAGGTGTGTAATGTTAGAGGTGTGTAATGTTAGAGGTGTGTAATGTTACAGGTGTGTAATGTTACAGGTGTCCAGTGTTACAGTTGTGTAATGTTAGAGGTGTCCAGTGTTACAGGTGTGTAATGTTACAGGTGTCCAGTGTTACAGGTGTCCAGTGTTACAGGTGTGTAATGTTACAGGTGTCCAGTGTTACAGGTGTGTAATGTTACAGGTGTGTAATGTTACAGGTGTGTTACAGTTACCTGCAGATGGCCCAATCCAGAGCCTTGGGGCTGATGTGCAGAGCAGTTTTGACTAACTGGTTGTTCAGGTAAAGGGAGGAGGGGGTGGAGTTAGTGCAGGGGGGGTCCAGCCTCACAGACAGGTGACGAGACGCCAGACCTCGTAACTTCTACACACACACACACACACACACAGTAAGAGGAGGAGCTTCTGTCAGACAGGTGAAGGACCTCTAACATTTATTGTTTTTAATGTTATTATAGTTCTGTTTTATGTCTGCACCACGACACCGTGACAAACTCCTCGTTGTGTCATCCTACCTGGTGATAAACCCGTTTCTGAATACATTTGTGTGCATGCTTCCTCGTTAACATGAAGCTGTCTTCGGCTCTTTTCCGCTGTAACAAATGTCCCCTCTGTGGGACTAAAGGTATTCTGATCCTGACATGAACACCTGTCCTCACCTGGCTCCACAGCTGAGTCGACTGATGGTTGATGAACGAGTTCCCCAAGTCTCTGATCACCAGCTGTCCGTTATCAATACTGCGGAACAAACAGGAAGTCAGCTGTTACACCTGCGGCAGGTGAGCTTAGAACAGTAGTTGAAGACTCGAGGGTCAGGTGTTCAAGTAAAAAATACATGGGTTACATTTTCACCCAAATTTAGGACAAGAGAGGTTAAAGGTCACAGCTCACCTGAGCCTCTGGACTCCACCTGGACAGGGAGCGTACAGGTTGTACATGTTGAGACCTGAACGGTAGACGATGGTCTGAACATCACCGATCTGCAGGAGAAACACCCGGTTACAGGTCTGCTATTAGGCATACATCATCTCAGATATAAACAAAACATGTCAGGGTTTCCGTTAGCCGGTAAAATTCGATCGATTGGCCGCCGATCATTACCGGCCGATACTTAATAGTATGATCGGTGCTCTCTATAAAGGCCGATCAGGAGAGCTGGGTCTGATCGAGATGGACATAAACGCGAGTGTAGTGTAACCGGACGCGAGAGATCAGCTGCTGAGTCTGACACGCAGCTCTGCATGATCACCTGAAGCCCCGCCCACTGTTTAGCGAGCTGCATGACCACCTGAAGCCCCGCCCACTGTTTAGCGAGTTGCATGATCACCTGAAGCCCCGCCCTCTGTTTAGCGAGCTGCATGATCACCTGAAGCCCCGCCCACTGTTTAGCTGCATGATCACCTGAAGCCCCGCCCACTGTTTAGCGAGCTGCATGATCACCTGAAGCTCCGCCCTCTGTGTAGCGAGCTGCATGATCACCTGAAGCTCCGCCCTCTGTGTAGCGAGCTGCATGATCACCTGAAGCTCCGCCCTCTGTGTAGCGAGCTGCATGATCACCTGAAGCTCCGCCCTCTGTGTAGCTGCATGATCACCTGAAGCCCCGCCCACTGTTTAGCGAGCCTGCATGATCACCTGAAGCCCACGCCCACCACCTGTTTTTTAGGAGCTGCCATGATCACCTGAAGGCCCGCCACTGTTTAGCTGATGATCACTGAAGCCCCGGCCCACTGTTTAGCGAGCTGCATGATCACCTGACGCCCTTCCGCCCCCATGTTTTACGGAGCTGCCCTGATCACCTTGAAGCCCCCGCCTACACTGTTTAGCGAGCTTTGCAATGATCACCTGAATCCCCGCCCTCTGTTTAGCGAAGCTGCCATGACCACCTGAAGTCCCCCCGCCCCACTGTTTAGCGAGCTGCATGACCACCTGAAGCCCCCCCGCCCCCTGTTTAGTCGAGTGCCTGATCACCCTGAAGCCCCCCGCCCTCTGTTTAGCGAGCTGCATGATCACCTGAAGCCCCCGCCCTCCTCTGTTTTAGCGAGCTGCATGATCACCTGAAGCCCCGCCCCACTGTTTAGCGAGCTGCATGATCACCTGAAGCCCCGCCCCTCTGTTTAGCGAGCTGCATGACCACCTGAAGCCCCGCCCACGTTTAGCGAGCTGCATGACCACCTGAAGCCCCGCCACTGTTTAGCGAGCTGCAGGATCACCTGAAGCTCCGCCCTCTGTGTAGCGAGCTGCATGATCACCTGAAGCTCCGCCCACTGTTTAGCTGATGATCACCTGAAGCCACCGCCCCACTGTTTAGCGAGCTGCATGATCACCTGAAAGCCCCGCCCACTGTTTAGCGAGCTGCATGATCACCTGAAGCCCCCGCCCCTCTGTTTAGCGAGCTGCATGATCACTGAAGCCCCGCCCACTGTTTAGCGAGCCTGCATGATCACCTGAAGCCCCGCCCACTGTTTAGCTGCATGAATCACCTGAAGCACGCCCACTGTTAGCGAGCTGCATGATCACCTGAAGCTCCGCCCTCTGTGTAGCGAGCTGCATGATCACCTGAAGCCCCGCCCTCTGTGTAGCGAGCTGCATGATCACCTGAAGCTCCGCCCTCTGTGTAGCGAGCTGCATGATCACCCTGAAGCCCCGCCCCTCTGTTTAGCGAGCTGCATGACCACCTGAAGCCCCGCCCACTGTTTAGCGAGCTGCATGACCACCTGAAGCCCCGCCCACTGTTTAGCGAGCTGCATGACCACCTGAAGCCCCGCCCTCTGTTTAGCGAGCTGCATGACCACCTGAAGCCCCGCCCTCTATTTAGCGAGCTGCATGACCACCTGAAGCCCCGCCCACTGTTTAGCGAGCTGCATGACCACCTGAAGCCCCGCCCACTGTTTAGCGAGCTGCATGATCACCTGAAGCCCCGCCCTCTGTTTAGCGAGCTGCATGACCACCTGAAGCCCCGCCCACTGTTTAGCGAGCTGCATGACCACCTGAAGCCCCCGCCCACTGTTTAGCGAGCTGCATGACCACCTGAAGCCCCGCCCCACTGTTTAGCGAGCTGCATGACCAACCTGAAGCCCCGCCCTCTGTTTAGCGAGTGCATGATCACCTGAAGCCCCGCCCCACTGTTTAGCGAGCGCTATGATCACCTGAAGCCCCGCCCTCTGTTTAGTGAGCTGCATGATCACCTGAAGCCCCGCCCACTGTTTAGCGAGCTGCATGATCACCTGAAGCCCCGCCCACTGTCTAGCAAGCTGCAGGAGCTGCATGACCACCTGAAGCCCCGCCCACTGTCTAGCGAGCTGCATGATCACCTGAAGCCCCGCCCACTGTCTAGCAAGCTGCAGGAGCTGCATGACCACCTGAAGCCCCGCCCACTGTCTAGCGAGCTGCATGATCACCTGAAGCCCCGCCCACTGTCTAGCGAGCTGCATGATCACCTGAAGCCCCGCCCACTGTCTAGCAAGCTGCAGGAGCTGCATGACCACCTGAAGCCCCGCCCACTGTGTAGCGAGCTGCATGATCACCTGAAGCCCCGCCCTCTGTTTAGCGAGCTGCAGGATCACCTGAAGCCCCGCCCACTGTTTAGCGAGCTGCATGATCACCTGAAGCCCCGCCCACTGTTTAGCGAGCTGCATGATCACCTGAAGCCCCGCCCACTGTTTAGCGAGCTGCATGATCACCTGAAGCCCCGCCCACTGTTTAGCGCGCTGCATGACCACCTGAAGCCCCGCCCACTGTTTAGCGAGCTGCATGACCACCTGAAGCCCCGCCCTCTGTTTAGCGAGCTGCATGATCACCTGAAGCCCCGCCCACTGTTTAGCTGCATGAACACCTGAAGCCCCGCCCACTGTTTAGCTGCATGATCACCTGAAGCCCCGCCCACTGTTTAACGAGCTGCATGATCACCTGAAGCCCCGCCCTCTGTTTAGCTGCATGACCACCTGAAGCCCCGCCCACTGTTTAACGAGCTGCATGATCACCTGAAGCCCCGCCCACTGTTTAGCTGCATGACCACCTGAAGCCCCGCCCTCTGTTTAGCGAGCTGCATGATCACCTGAAGCCCCGCCCACTGTTTAGCGAGCTGCAGGAGCTGCATGACCACCTGAAGCCCCGCCCACTGTTTAGCAAGCTGCAGGAGCTGCATGACCACCTGAAGCCCCGCCCACTGTTTAGCGAGCTGCATGACCACCTGAAGCCCCGCCCACTGTTTAGCTGCATGAACACCTGAAGCCCCGCCCTCTGTTTAGCAAGCTGCAGGAGCTGCATGACCACCTGAAGCCCCGCCCACTGTTTAGCGAGCTGCATGACCACCTGAAGCCCCGCCCACTGTTTAGCTGCATGAACACCTGAAGGGCTGGAGGGAGAGAGAGCGAGAGAGAAGAGATCCGTTTCTCCCGTGTTATTATTCAAAGTTAATGTAAACTTTTGAATAATGTATTTCATCTACAAGTAGTGTTGCAGGTCTCCCTTGAAAAAGAGATCTATGATCTAAATGGGACCAATCGGATTAAATAAAGGTTTGAGATGAAATGAGTTTGAATGTAATAATTATGTTGAATCATTTATTGAAAAATGAATCTTAACTTTTCGATCTGTTACGATTATAAACTGAAGCAATATAAACATGTCTCCCATTAACTGAGTTTTAAACGTCAGCATATCCGCTCAGAGTCCGGTGATCACCTGCCAACAGAAACTCTGCTACACAATTTGTATTATTATTGAAACATGACGGTACATTTCGAATTTGTCCGGTAAAATAGATTTCCGGACATTTGACAGTCAAGAAAAGATCCTAGCGGAAACCCTGACGCATGTCTCATCCCTCTATTTCAGCCCCGTTACTAAAGAGCTGATTCTGGGTCAGTAGCTTTAAGAAACAAAACACGAGAGCTCATCAGGAGAATTCTAAATGCTGCCGTGATGAAACTCCACATCATGTTCCAAACCACATCAAGGATCCTCTCTGAAACAGGATGAAGCTCAAACTCTTTCTCTCTCAGGTTTACCACAAGGTGACTTCCTTTTGACTTCCTGCTTCTTCACACAAACTCTCTCCAGCACAGGTTAGCTCTGAGTGCTAGCATGCTAATGTCAACACAGACCATGTTACTTCCAGAACACGTCTCATTGGTTCTGACAGCAACGTTTCTGATTGGCCCGTGGGGGTAAAGCCCGCCCACATTTGAGTAATGTCGTCATGATGCAGCAAATCTGGATCAGCTCCGTTGGTCCCCGTTTTTAGAGACGTGGGTACGGAGGAGAAGAGAGAGGGGTTTGTTTCACTTTGAGAGTCTCCTGACACACCGGGGACACACGGGGGACACACGGGGGACACATGTTGATGTATAAAAGACGTAAAAAAGTGTATTTCCATAATAGGAGACCTTTAAAACACACAATCCGGGGGCCGTCAGGTATTGTCGTGGCTTCCTTCCTTATTTTTCTTTCAAGCCACTAGACGCCTTCAACAGACATTGTTAAAACTGTGCCATAGTCTATATACAGGTAATTGGAATATTGATATACAAGTTGCAAACAGATGAATGTTATGTCACTTTAGAGGAGGCGCCGTGGGAATTGTAGTCTTTTATACTCTGGTTGACTACAGACGTATACGTGCCGTTTTCTTTTTGTATGTCTGCATGTCCTATTTTCTATAAAGTGAAGATTTGTTTAGCTACTGTTGATACATCCTCTGATAGAATAACTGTATCCTGTTGAAGAAACCCAATAGAATCCTGGCTCTATCGGGTCTGAAGTGGTTTGGACTCACGGCCGCGGTGCAGTTCTTGTCCTTGTTGCTGTGGAAGTCGCACGTCCCCTCGCTGCAGCAGAACGCCTGCAGCTCGCTCCACAGGACGCTTCCCAGCAGCCCGTGGTAATAGGCGAAGTAAATCAGAGAGTTGTCGTTCATCTCGTAGCTCGACATCCCGTTTCCCACGGCAATGCCCTGCGAGACACGTGACTCCGTGTTAGCAATGCAAGATAATAAAAGACATTGTATTGGACATGGCATTAGAGAAACTAAGAGACTAGAAATAAACTGCACGTCGATTTGGAGAAAGAGTCAGAATTGACATTTGTCATACATGACGGGATGTATGATTTCCTACATCCCTCCATCTTGTGACTGGGTAACTCCCTCTCTTGCATATCAGCATGTGAAGGACGCTGTTCAGGAACTAGTCTCTGTATGTGAGGACTCCTTCTGGAGAGGACCACACACACATGGATCCTGAGGCTGAGGCTCAAGCCGGGGACCAGTGAGAGTTCTCTAACAAGTAGCATCAGTGTTTACCTGCAGGTTGAGGGTCGAGTCCTCCATCACTCTCTCAGCCAGCGTTGGGATGTAGATTCCTCCGTAACTCTCACCGGTGAGGAACAGCTCGCTCTTACTGAACTCTGGAAACAGCCGGAAGAACTCCTTCAGAGCCAGGTAGTTGTTCATCGACACCTGAGGAGGAAATGTAAACAAAAACACACTCAGCCTCAGAGAGACAATCAGGAGATAAGACTCAGTCCGAGAGCCAATCAAGAGATAAGACTCAGTCCGAGAGCCAATCAGGAGATAAGACTCAGTCCGAGAGACAATCAGGAGATAAGACTCAGTCTGAGAGCCAATCAGGAGATAAGACTCAGTCTGAGAGCCAATCAGGAGATAAGACTCAGTCCGAGAGCCAATCAGGAGATAAGACTCAGTCCGAGAGACAATCAGGAGATAAGACTCAGTCTGAGAGCCAATCAGGAGATAAGACTCAGTCTGAGAGCCAATCAGGAGATAAGACTCAGTCTGAGAGCCAATCAGGAGATAAGACTCAGTCCGAGAGCCAATCAGGAGATAAGACTCAGTCCGAGAGCCAATCAGGAGATAAGACTCAGTCTGAGAGACAATCAGGAGATAAGACTCAGTCCGAGAGCCAATCAGGAGATAAGACTCAGTCCGAGAGCCAATCAGGAGATAAGACTCAGTCTGAGAGACAATCAGGAGCCAAGACTCAGTCCGACAGCCAATCAGGAGCCGAGCCACAGTCCGACAGCCAATCAGGAGCCGAGCCACAGTCTGACAGCCAATCAGGAGCTGAGGTCTGAGTCTGAGAGCCAATCAGGAGCCGAGAGTAAATCTGAGAGCCAATCAGGAGCCGAGGTCTGAGTCACTGACCTCGGTGTCGTTGGTGACGTAGTTTTTATCGTCCGAGTACGAGAATCCGACCCCTGCTGGAGACTCCAGGTACAACACGTTGGCAATCTGCAAGGAAAACGTGAACCAATCAGCTTCCAGGAATCACAACAACATTGAGATGCTAGGTTTGGTCACATGACTGCCCGCATGTCAATGTAAATACTGCTATATTTATTTATTTTAAACTTTGTTTTTTTCAACAGCATGTATCAAACAAATCTTCACTTTATAGAAAAATAGGTAAAGTAATAATGTAAATACGACTTAAAGGTGGGGTCATTTTGGAGAAACCAGCTCGAGTGGCTAGAATTAGAAAATACACAACCGAAAAAGATCTGCCTCTTCCTTCAGACTTCCTCACAGAGCCCCTCCTCCAACACACACAGACGCACATGACCAATGAGGGCAGAGATCAGTCTGTGCCCCGATGGAAGGCTGACAGGCAGGTAGGCCATCCAGTTACTTTAGCCGGCTCAGATGATTGGTCGAGCTTTCTACAGCGCCACGGCTTCAAAGCACTTCAGATATTCATTGCTATCGGACGTTAAGAGCACTCCATGGAATATCACAACAAGTGTATCTCGAGCCGGTTTCTCAAATTAAACCACCCCACCTTGAACTATAAAAATAGTAATAATGTTATTATAGCTTTCTTAAAATAGTTTTCTATCAGTTTTACTTTTATGTATGCGCCACAACATCAAGTCAAATTCCTCGCACGTGTCCCAGGTGATAAACCTGATTCTGATGAACCTGATTCTGATAAACCTGATTCTGATAAACCTGATTCTGAGTCTCACCTTGTTCCAGGAGTACGGGTTGTACTGCAGCGTCGCTCCGTCATCCTGGATCTGAAGCAGAAAGGCAAGCAGAGCGTCAGATCGACTCGTCTCACTAGCATAATGTCAATATGAACGCAAACATTTGTTTACAGTAAATATCAACGTTTACTTATTTGATCCGTACAGCTGGATTTAAAGTCAGCGTGTCCCATCCTTTACACCGTCTATGCTTCCATAATGCTTTTTGGTGCTAGACGTTTCTAAACAATCAAATTGGGATGCGACTCATGAAAGAGAAGTCGGAGAAAGAAAGTGAGAAATTCAGAAAATAGGCAAATTTGAGGATTACGGAAAAAAGTCAGGATTTTAAAAAAAAAATATATATTTTAAAAATTCTGAAAGCAAAGTAAAAATTCAGATATTAAAAGCGTACTTTATACAGTCCAGTGTTTCCCCTACCATTGTCTTGGAGGGGCGCCAACGGAGCCCGCACCCCCCCCTGAAATTCAAGGTGTTTAAAAGAAATAATTTGATATAAAGCACCAAAGCAGCATCCCTCTCCTCTGTCATCATCCTGTTGGACCTGTCAGCTGCATTCGACACGGTGAACCATCAGATCCTCCTTCGCACTCTCCAAGAACTTGGAGTTTCAGGCTCTGCACTTTCCCTCCTCACCTCATACCTCAAAGACCGTACCTACAGGGTAACTTGGAGAGGGTCCGAGTCCGACCCTTGTCAATTAACTACAGGGGTCCCTCAGGGCTCTGTTCTTGGTCCCCTCCTCTTCTCCCTGTACACAAACTCGCTCGGATCTGTCATTAGCCCGCATGGTTTTTCATACCACTGCTATGCTGACGACACCCAATTGATTCTGTCCTTTCCCCGCTCAGAGACCCAGGTCGTCGCACGCATCTCTGCTTGTCTAGCTGACATCTCTCAGTGGATGTCTGCTCATCACCTCAAGCTCAACCTTGACAAGACTGAACTGCTTTTCCTTCCGGGAAAAGATTGTCCCACTCTTGACCTGACGATCAACATCGGCACCTCTGTTGTTTCCCCGACTCAGACTGCAAGGACTCTGGGTGTGACCCTAGACAACAACCTGTCCTTCACTGCAAACATCGCTGCTACAACCCGTTGCTGCAGATACACGCTTTACAACATCAGGAGGATTCGTCCCCAGCTGACCCAGAAAGCCACGCAGGTTCTGGTCCAGGCTCTCGTCACCTCACGCCTAGACTACTGCAACTCCCTCCTGGCTGGTCTACCTGCATGTGCCATCCGACCTCTGCAGCTCATCCAGAATGCAGCGGCTCGTCTGGTCTTCAACCTTCCTAAATGTTCCCCCCCCACTCCGCTCCTCCGCTCCCTCCACTGGCTCCCGGTAACTGCTAGAATCCACTTCAAGACACTGGTACTTGCGTACCATGCTGTGAATGGATCTGGCCCTTCCTACATCCAGGACATGGTTGAACCGTACACCCCAGCACGTGCACTCCGCTCTGCATCAGCCAAACGACTCGCTGCACCCTCGCTGCGAGGGGGACCCAAGTTCCCATCAGCAGAAACACGTGGGTTTGCTATCCTGGCTCCAAGATGGTGGAATGAGCTCCCCATTGACATCAGGACAGCAGAAAGCTTACACACCTTCCAGACTGAAAACTCATCTCTTTCGACTCCACTTCCAGCCATAGAATTACTAACAAAGCACTTATATACTAACAAAGGACTGGCTCCTCTAAAGCCAGCTGAGTAGCACTTGAAGTGTTTGGCTCTATGAAACCTGATGTACTTTATGATTCTGTTTTTCTTCAAGGTTGTATTTTGTTGGTCGAACGCACTTATTGTAAGTCGCTCTGGATAAAAGCCTCAGCTAAATACCTAGGGGAAACACTGCAGTCTATGCTCCCATAAAGCTTTTTGGAGCTAGATGTTTCAAAACAATCAGATGTATAGCTTTGCAGTAGAAAGCTGTTCTCAGGTGACCCACCAGGTAGGGTCCGTGCTCAGTGAGCAGTCCGTCCAGAGAGCTGCATCCCGGGCCTCCGTTCAGCCACAGCACCAGGGGGTCCGAGGACGGGTCCTCCTGGGACTCCACCAACCTGAACACAGTCCGTTAGGCACTCTTACAATAATTAGTATAAAAGACTACATTTCCCAGACTCTTAAGAGACGCCAAAACTCGCTGTACATTTATGTTCTAATATTTAATAACCCATTCCTCACACACTCATATAACATATTCTGCTTTATATTTTGTTACTGTACATTTGTATTTTTTAAATGCTATTTTATTTCTATTTGCGATGTTTACATGTTGGATAGTTATTTCTTTTCTCTAATGTGCAGCTGCAACGCCAACGAGTCCTACATTGGGATGAATAAAAGCCTCTCAGTCCTAACCCCTAACCCTCTCTCAGTCCTAACCCCTAACCCCTAACCCTCTCTCAGTCCTAACCCCTAACCCCTAACCCTCTCTCAGTCCTAACCCCTAACCCTCTCTCAGTCCTAACCCCTAACCCTCTCTCAGTCCTAACCCCTAACCCTCTCTCAGTCCTAACCCCTAACCCCTAACCCTCTCTCAGTCCTAACCCCTAACCCTCTCTCAGTCCTAACCCCTAACCCCTAACCCTCTCTCAGTCCTAACCCCTAACCCCTAACCCTCTCTCAGTCCTAACCCCTAACCCTCTCTCAGTCCTAACCCTAACCCCTAACCCTCTCTCAGTCCTAACCCCTAACCCTCTCTCAGTCCTAACCCCTAACCCCTAACCCCTAACCCTCTCTCAGTCCTAACCCCTAACCCCTAACCCTCTCTCAGTCCTAACCCCTAACCCCTAACCCTCTCTCAGTCCTCACCAGTAGTGCAGATGCTTCCCGTCGGCCACGTTCAGATATCCAGAGAAGTGTCTGAAGCTCGGCTGTTTCTGAAGGCCGGGGAGGAACTTCACCTCATCTGCAGCCGGTGCTGCCATGACAACCAGCAGAGAGGAGAGGCAACACAACACAACAACAGCACCATCTGAAACACAACAACAACAACATCACAGCCTGCATCTGAAACACAACAACAACAACATCACAGCCTGCATCTGAAACACAACAACAACAACATCACAGCCCGCATCTGAAACACAACAGGAAGCAACACAACAACAACATCACAGCCCGCATCTGAAACACAACAGGAAGCAACACAACAACAACAACATCACAGCCCTCATCTGAAACACAACAGGAAGCAACACAACAACAACATCACAGCCCTGCATCTAAAACACAACAGGAAGCAACACAACAACAACATCACAGCCCTCATCTGAAACACAACAGGAAGCAACACAACAACAACATCACAGCCCTCATCTGAAACACAACAGGAAGCAACACAACAACAACATCACAGCCCGCATCTGAAACACAACAGGAAGCAACACAACAACAACATCACAGCCCTCATCTGAAACACAACAGGAAGCAACACAACAACAACATCACAGCCCTCATCTGAAACACAACAGGAAGCAACACAGCCCGCATCTGAAACACAACAGGAAGCAACACAACAACAACATCACAGCCCTCATCTGAAACACAACAGGAAGCAACACAACAACAACAACATCACAGCCTGCATCTGAAACACAACAGGAAGCAACACAGCCCGCATCTGAAACACAACAGGAAGCAACACAACAACAACATCACAGCCCGCATCTGAAACACAACAGGAAGCAACACAACAACAACAACATCACAGCCTGCATCTGAAACACAACAGGAAGCAACACAACAACAACAACATCACAGCCCGCATCTGAAACACAACAGGAAGCAACACAACAACAACAACATCACAGCCTGCATCTGAAACACAACAGGAAGCAACACAACAACAACATCACAGCCTGCATCTGAAACACAACAGGAAGCAACACAACAACAACAACATCACAGCCCGCATCTGAAACACAACAGGAAGCAACACAACAACAACATCACAGCCCGCATCTGAAACACAACAGGAAGCAACACAACAACAACATCACAGCCCGCATCTGAAACACAACAGGAAGCAACACAACAACAACAACATCACAGCCCGCATCTGAAACACAACAGGAAGCAACACAACAACAACAACATCACAGCCTGCATCTGAAACACAACAGGAAGCAACACAACAACAACAACATCACAGCCTTCATCTGAAACACAACAGGAAGCAACACAACAACAACAACATCACAGCCTGCATCTGAAACACAACAGGAAGCAACACAACAACAACATCACAGCCCTCATCTGAAAACACAACAGGAAGCAACACAACAACAACAACATCACAGCCCTCATCTGAAACACAACAGGAAGCAACACAACAACAACAACATCACAGCCCGCATCTGAAACACAACAGGAAGCAACACAACAACAACATCACAGCCCGCATCTGAAACACAACAGGAAGTGCTTTACTATCATCCGATCACAAGAA
>CADEHL010000739.1:0-20000 GCA_902827135.1 Harpagifer antarcticus
ATTGCAGAAAACTAGAGAGCAGGATGTTGGAGTGAATCCAGACGGGTTTGTGTTTATGCGAGACCTTAAGAAGAGGAACGAGGAGACTCTAATGATCTCTGCAGGGAGACGGGGGCTGCAGCAGGAAAAGGAACAACAAGAAACAGTGTGAATGAGTAACTGTGGACAATCTGAGAGAAGACAATCTCTTTTTTTCATTTGCTAGATTGGCGCCCCTCTGCGTGCTCAGGTCTGATCGAGGCATTTTGTGTCGCTTCAGTAAAACCCTGCTTGCTCACCTCTGATCCACCGACTGTTCAACAACACCGAGAATAAACAAACAGCAGCCAGCGGTTTGTAATTAAGGATCTCTTGCTCACCTGCTGACTCTCAAAACGATTCGCTTTGTCGTGTTTTCAGATCCGTGTGCAGGTGCATCTCAGCTCTGCAGGCCTGCTGTTAGCAACACAGGAACCGCTCTGATCGGCAGGAAAGCTGATGAAGGAACTCTTTAAAATCCTTCTGGCAATAACAGATCTAACGAGCAAAGGACGCAGAACCAAGCTAGTGTATTGTTATTTTGCATTTAATAATATAATGAGATATGAACGTGTGTTTTTATCACGCAAAGTCAGTCAGCATGTTCTGTGGAGCTGCAGACATTGGACTTTATTTAGCCCTCAACAATTGTTTCTAGTCATATAGTACCATCTTTTATGGGTGTAATGTTATCGCTGAACACAAACTCTGAGGTGAATGTACTCAGGGAGGTTTTTCTATGAACTACCAGCTTTAATCTGGATTTGATAAGGCATAGAAAGAGAACATCAAGTCAAGTCGATCCTAAATGTGTTGAAGGAGGTTGTGACAGAAGAAGAGAAACTCCATCTGGAAGTATTTTAGCCTCTGCAAACCATTCACATGCACTAATGGCATTTCCACTACAGGGCCTCGCTCAGTATGGTTAGGCCTCGTTAGGACTGGCTCACTTTCTGCTGCGTTTCCATTACAGTTTAGGAACTGGGGCAGTAACTATAGTAACGCAGTGTAGGCAAAGCCGTGACGTCATCTTCAATGTGAACCACAAAACCAAAACATCAGCCGTTAGCTGTTAGCCGTTAGCTGTTAGCCCTCAGAGCTCACAGCTCCTCATATCTGTTCAGAAACTAGACAGAAGTGAAACCAGTACAAACCACAGACTGTCTGAGTCATGGAGAATACAGTCGCTGCTTTATTTATGTCTGTAGGCCGTTGCTGTGAGTGTGGACGGACGGAGCAAATATGACGTTAGCTTAGACGATCTCCATTCAGAAAACAGGCATTTTAAAAGGTGTTTCTCTGCCGTCTGTCTGCAGACTCGTCAAAGCATTAATTCATGGTTTTACTAACCGGGTATCAGTATGTTGTTACTTCGGCATCATTTAGAAACGTGTATTACAATTAAATCACGGTCAAATATGTTGTAGCCCCCTTGCCAGCGATTCTCTCTCTAGTGTAGCATACTCAGCCCGACTCAGCCTGGTTGTTCCTGGCCCTAGAACCACGATTTTATGGGGCCAGAAAAACTGTGAATTAGGACCCGCTAACCGGTAGTAGGCCAAGTGGAAACGCAACCAAAAACGGGCACGGTTCGGCACGCTTAAAGCGAGCTCCGCGCTGTAGTGGAAATGCGCCAAAAAACCCACTAAAGGAAAGGGAAACCCCCCCCCCCCGCCTCGAAAAACACATTAAAGCTCCTTTAAAGCAGACATAGTGAGAGATCGGTGAAGCTCTTCATTAATATTAATTTATGTTTTACCCACCAGAGCTTTTGCCCCCGATTGAGTGTGTTTGAACCTGTGTGTGGATCTCCAGGAGGGAAATCACAGCCCCTTAAATCATAGTGACACAGGAACACAGTGGAGCAGCGCAGAGGTTAACAGCTATCGAAGCCACCAACACTAAACATGGTTGATGGCGTTTTGTTGTGACACGTTCGCCTTTATTTCCCTCGGTAAATTAAGTCATATATTACACACAGAATGGGCGAGAAATGAACGTCTCCCTTATTATCTTTTTAATGATTAAACCGGGAAAGAAATTGAGATAAAATCTATTTCTCATTGGTGACTTAGGGAAGAAGGCAGGAGTGTAACACGTCAATGTCATACTTAGAATAAAATACAGAACATCAGACATGGGACCAAGACATGAGTTTAAAATATTGTTCATCATGCATACACAGAATACATACATATGCACAGATACTAAAACACGCAGTAACATGATCAGTTTGTGGATACATTTAAAAGTGGCTACATACAGTGTGTAGGTCACTCTCAGATCAAAACCAGCTCGAGTGGCTAGAATTTGAAAATACACAGCCGGAACAAATCTGCCACTTCCTCACAGAGCCCCTCCTCCAACACACACGAACGCACACATGACCAATGAGGGCAGAGATCAGTGTGTGCCCAGATGGAAGGCTGACAGGCAGGTAGGCCGTCCAGTTACTTTAGCCGGCTCAGATGATTGGTCGTGCTTTCTGCAGCGCCACGGCTTCCACAGATGAAATGTTTTTATGGATTCATTTGTAGGTGGATAAACTGGCTACAATGGGTTGTTCATGATGTGAAAACTGCACCAGTACTGAATCATGAGGTTAGCAAGAGTTAGCAAGAGTTAGCAAGAGTTAGCAAGAGTTAACAAGAGTTAGCACCCAAAGGTGTTCCTTTTAAATGTCTCTGTACGACAAATTTGAGGTATATAAAACTACAATAACATACCTAACGTTTGAGAGAAGCTATGAAAATAACAAAACAACACATACGTGGACAGAAGCGTCTAAAGCCAGTAAAGAAACAGATAATGCTGAGCAGGTTTTAGCTTCTTCCATGCTAACATTTCCTCATTTCGGTAAATATAACTTCTGGATATCTTAAGACAGAAATGGGAGACAGGAGCCAGAATATGTCTTAAGTATTCACAGATATTATATACAGTAATTGAAATAATGTCCTGTTATCGACTCCTTAGAAAGTCTTCACATTTTTCCGAAAGTAAACAAAGGTCACATAACTGTTTTGCTATTTGAAGTTGTTGTCATGTTCTTGAACTTTCCTGGAAATAAGGCAGTGTTTCTTCCTCTGGGAACATTGAATGTCCGTCTGAAACCTCATGGAAACACATCCAATACTAGTTGAGATATTTGAGTGAGGACCAAAGTGACGTATTGATTGAAGGACAACATGCCATCCATAAAGCCATGTTGCTAGCACTGCTAAAAAATATCAAATAAAGGTATGTCAAAGTTCACCAGTTCTCCAACGCTTCCCACAGGCTTGACGTTCCTTTGTTAAAATGTGATTAACACCAGGCATACATATGAGCTTCTTGCCCAAAAACACCCCAGTCTGAATGCTGTGAGAGCCTTTTCTCTTACGCTGTGTTGCAAAAGCAGCTGTAGGGAGTATCGTGGGCGATGAGGAGATAAATCCTGAGCCCAATCAGTGTTGATATCGCTTGTTAGCGTCCGTAATGAGGTCAGAGTCTCACTGTCCACCACAGATGGAGATTTACACAGAAGTGGAGAGGTCTCAGGCAGCACGAAACAATAAAGATAGATCTATAGAGCAGCTGGGAGCATGAAGGGTGACCGAGATGATGGAGGATGCAAACCAACACACATCCTTTACTCAAGTAGAAGTACAGATACTCGTGTTTAAAAATACTCTGGTGAAAGTTGAAGTACTGACTAAACTTCTTTACTCAAGTAAAAGTAAAGAGGCTTTGAAATGTACTTCAGTAAAAAGTACCCATAACTAGCAGCTGCTTTAAAGAGTACCTGACCTCCCTTTATATTAATAGAACAATAATGTCATTGTTAGCTAATGAATGTTTCCATGCTGAACAACGGCAACATGACAACGTTTCCATTGGTCCCTCTTCTTTAGAGAAGACCAGGAAGTGATGGATACACGGATCGTGTTCAAATCAATAGGCAATGACTCTAAAGAATAATGATCACGCATCAAACACACATTCAGACTAAAGGAACCAGCTGTTTGGAGAATGAGAGAAGTAGAAAGTACAGGTATTTGAGTTCAACATGTAAGAAGTAGAAAGTACAGGTATTTGAGTTCAACATGTAAGAAGTAGAAAGTACAGGTATTTGAGTTCAACATTGTAAGAAGTAGAAAGTACAGGTATTTGGGTTCAACATGTAAGAAGTAGAAAGTACAGGTATTTGAGTTCAACATGTAAGAAGTAGAAAGTACAGGTATTTGTGTTCAACATGTAAGAAGTAGAAAGTACAGGTATTTGAGTTCAACATGTAAGAAGTAGAAAGTACAGGTATTTGAGTTCAACATGTAAGAAGTAGAAAGTACAGGTATTTGGGTTCAACATGTAAGAAGTAGAAAGTACAGGTATTTGAGTTCAACATGTAAGAAGTAGAAAGTACAGGTATTTGTGTTCAACAGGTAAGAAGTAGAAAGTACAGGTATTTGGGTTCAACATGTGAGAAGTAGAAAGTACAGGTATTTGAGTTCAACATGTAAGAAGTAGAAAGTACAGGTATTTGTGTTCAACAGGTAAGAAGTAGAAAGTACATGTATTTGAGTTCAACATGTAAGAAGTAGAAAGTACAGGTATTTGGGTTCAACATGTAAGAAGTAGAAAGTACAGGTATTTGTGTTCAACAGGTAAGAAGTAGAAAGTACAGGTATTTGAGTTCAACATGTAAGAAGTAGAAAGTACAGGTATTTGAGTTCAACATGTAAGAAGTAGAAAGTACAGGTATTTGTGTTCAACATGTAAGAAGTAGAAAGTACATGTATTTGGGTTCAACATGTAAGAAGTAGAAAGTACAGGTATTTGGGTTCAACATGTAAGAAGTAGAAAGTACAGGTATTTGGGTTCAACATGTAAGAAGTAGAAAGTACATGTATTTGGGTTCAACATGTAAGAAGTAGAAAGTACAGGTATTTGGGTTCAACATGTAAGAAGTAGAAAGTACAGGTATTTGTGTTCAACAGGTAAGAAGTAGAAAGTACAGGTATTTGAGTTCAACATGTAAGAAGTAGAAAGTACAGGTATTTGAGTTCAACATGTAAGAAGTAGAAAGTACAGGTATTTGTGTTCAACATGTAAGAAGTAGAAAGTACATGTATTTGGGTTCAACATGTAAGAAGTAGAAAGTACAGGTATTTGGGTTCAACATGTAAGAAGTAGAAAGTACAGGTATTTGGGTTCAACATGTAAGAAGTAGAAAGTACATGTATTTGGGTTCAACATGTAAGAAGTAGAAAGTACAGGTATTTGAGTTCAACATGTAAGAAGTAGAAAGTACAGGTATTTGGGTTCAACATGTAAGAAGTCAAAGTGAAAAGTCGTCAGAAAAATAAGTAGTGGATTAAAGTACTGATACCAGAAACATGTACTTAAGTACCGAAGTATTTGTACTCCACTACTTCCCACCTCTGCATCTAGATGGTGGAGAAAGTGATTTTTCAGACGGTTAAATTAGTTCAAATGAAGCGTACTCACAGTCACTTCCTGTTGTTTCTGATTATTGGCCATCGAGGACCAAACTGTGCTTCCACACCGAGAGCAATTTAGATAATGTGTTATTCTTTTCTGAGCCTCAGTGGGTGGTGGGAGACGCACGATTGCTTCCATGTTGGAGGTAGTTTGTTTACAAATCTTTAAACGGGCAAATCCCACACTTAAATCTCTTTCTTTTATATCAGCGTTGTGTTGAGCAGCGGCGTTTAGACAGGAAGACTCAACCTGGAGTGACTTCATATCTCGTCTCAAGCCTTCAAATTATAACTGATGTGTAAGAGAACATGTGTAGTAGTGTCACGTCTTAATATGCTCAACAAGAAACTCAAAATGTGTCACAGGAATGATGTTATCTTATAGATTAATTCAGTTTCATTAAGAGGGCATAACGAGTCGTAGTAAAAAGTGTACAACTTTAAATTGGCCTGGCTTCATTTGCCTCCGGATTCAAGACTTGATGATGACTTTGAAAACTCTGTATTGGACCTTCAATTTAGCTCATGAATGTAAATATATTGAAATAGAGGTAGAACCACAAGTCCAATCAAACTTCATCACATTCGGCGTGTTCAAGGGAGCTTCCACATGTTCTTATATTGTGTTCCAGTTACGGTACGTCCACACAGCAGCTTTTCAAAGATCTTGAAAATCTTGGAGCTGGGCGTGTCTGAAAGCTTGGGGATTTTTTGCGAGCAATATATATATATATATATAAACTCCCCAAACAGGCGAAACCTACCAGTTTCACCCCCTGTCTCTGCCACCTCCCTCCATGCCTGGTTCCTCCGGTTTGTATCCCGTTAATAGTTCTGGTCGTAAAGAACCGGGTGATTTGCTCCCACTCCCCAGCTTCCACCCCAGCTCCACCCCAGCTTCCACCCCAGCTTCCACCCCAGCTTCCACCCCAGCTTCCACCCCAGCTCACCCCAGCTCCACCCCAGCTTCCACCCCAGCTTCCACCCCAGCTTCCACCCCAGCTTCCACCCCAGCTTCCACCCCAGCTTCCACCCCAGCTTCCACCCCAGCTCCACCCCAGCTCCACTCCCCAGCTTCCACCCCAGCTCCACTCCCCAGCTTCCACCCCAGCTCCACTCCCCAGCTTCCACCCCAGCTCCACTCCCCAGCTTCCACCCCAGCTCCACCCCAGCTTCCACCCAGCTCCACCCCAGCTTCCACCCCAGCTTCCACCCCAGCTTCCACCCCAGCTTCCACCCCAGCTTCCACCCCAGCTTCCACCCCAGCTTCACCTGTAGGCTCGGGGGATAGTTATCTAATCATCACTCAATGGTCTTTGTAAATCCGTGGAGTGATGAGGCCCGAGCCTAGACGCCAAACTCAAACTATATGCTGCTTCTAATAAACATATAAGAAAGACGTGTCTGACTGAAATGGGTTTAGGTCCAAACTCAGCCAGCTGTAGATGGGACTGGATTATTCTCCATGAAGTACAGAATCTAATCCCAAATGAAATGCTACAGCAGTTCTTTATGAGGCTGTGTGAATCTCTGTCTGCAGCAGCAGGGAGGCTTCTTGGAAATATAAAGCAATTAAACACACACACACACACACACACACACACACACACACTGTACCGAGCTTTAGTGAAGTGTGACAGAAGGAGCAGAGCTATAGCCAGAAAGAGACTCCATTAGAAGCAGAACACACAATAAAGAGAATGGGCTGCTGGGAACAGAAAAGAGAGAGGAGGGAGAACATGGGGGAGACCAGGTGGAGTCTGGAAGGTTCTACAGAATCGGGTCTGAAACGCAGCCCAATGTTCCCGTGAGGAACGAGAGGTGACGGTGTACCAGGTGCTTAAAGAGCATTGCACTGGTTGCACTCTGATCATCTTGGATCTTAGTTGACATGTTGAGAAGCGACTGAGGGACATGGTTCTTTGTGCGGTTTCTGTTCTGATTTTATGTAAAGCGTCTTTGAGCATTAGGAAAAGCGCTATACAAAAGTATTATTATTATTAAAGAGGAATGTCCAAAGGGAAGAAGAAAGGTCCTCACAGCGACGAAATGTATCTTAGTGAGAAAAATACTGCATCCTGTGAGGGAAACTTCTGAAGCAATTAGAGTCAGGACTCAGAGAGACACGAGGAGAGCTGGAGCTCTGATGGAGTCAGGACTCAGAGAGACACGAGGAGAGCTGGAGCTCTGATGGAGTCAGGACTCAGAGACACGAGGAGAGCTGGAGCTCTGATGGAGTCAGGACTCAGAGAGACACGAGGAGAGATGGAGCTTTGATGGAGTCAGGACTCAGAGAGACACGAGGAGAGCTGGAGCTCTGATGGAGTCAGGACTCAGAGACACGAGGAGAGCTGGAGCTCTGATGGAGTCAGGACTCAGAGAGACACGAGGAGAAGCTGGAGCTCTGATGGAGTCAGGACTCAAAGAGACACGAGGAGAGCTGGAGCTCTGATGGAGTCAGGACTCAGAGAGACACGAGGAGAGCTGGAGCTTTGATGGAGACAGGACTCAGAGAGACACGAGGAGAGCTGGAGCTCTGAGGAGTCAGGACTCAGAGAGACACGAGGAGAGTGGAGCTTTGATGGAGTCAGGACTCAGAGAGACTCAGAGAGATGGGAGCTTTGATGGAGTCAGACTCAGAGGACACGGGAGAGCTGGAGCTTGATGGAGTCAGGACTCAGAGACACGAGGAGGCTGGAGCTCTGATGGAGTCAGGACTCAGAGAGCACACGAGGAGAGCTGGAGCTTTGATGGAGTCAGGAACTCAGAGAGACACGAGGAGAGCTGGAGCTTTGATGGAGTCAGGACTCAGAGAGGCACGAGGAGAGCTGGAGCTCTTGATGGAGTCAGGACTCAGAGAGACACGAGGAGAGCTGGAGCTTTGATGGAGTCAGGACCCAGAGAGACACGAGGAGAGCTGGAGCTTTGATGGAGTCAGGACTCAGAGAGACAAGAGGAGAACTGGAGGCTTTGATGGAGTCAGGACTCAGAGAGACACGAGGAGAGCTGGAGCTCTGATGGAGTCAGGACTCAGAGAGACACGAGGAGAGCTGGAGCTCTGATGGAGTCAGGACTCAGAGACACGAGGAGAGCTGGAGCTTTGATGGAGTCAGGACTCAGAGAGACACGAGGAGAGCTGGAGCTCTGATGGAGTCAGGACTCAGAGAGACACGAGGAGAGCTGGAGCTCTGATGGAGTCAGGACTCAGAGAGGCACGAGGAGAGCTGGAGCTCTGATGGAGTCAGGACTCAGAGAGACACGAGGAGAGCTGGAGCTTTGATGGAGTCAGGACCCAGAGAGACACGAGGAGAGCTGGAGCTTTGATGGAGTCAGGACTCAGAGAGACAAGAGGAGAACTGGAGCTTTGATGGAGTCAGGACTCAGAGAGACACGAGGAGAGCTGGAGCTCTGATGGAGTCAGGACTCAGAGAGACACGAGGAGAGCTGGAGCTCTGATGGAGTCAGGACTCAGAGACACGAGGAGAGCTGGAGCTTTGATGGAGTCAGGACTCAGAGAGACACGAGGAGAGCTGGAGCTCTGATGGAGTCAGGACTCAGAGAGACACGAGGAGAGCTGGAGCTCTGATGGAGTCAGGACTCAGAGAGACACGAGGAGAGCTGGAGCTTTGATGGAGTCAGGACTCAGAGAGACACAAGGAGAGCTGGAGCTTTGATGGAGTCAGGACTCAGAGAGACACGAGGGAGAGCTGGAGCTTTGATGGAGTCAGGACTCAGAGAGACACGAGGAGAGCTGGAGCTTTGATGGAGTCAGGACTCAGAGAAACACGAGGAGAGCTGGAGCTCTGATGGAGTCAGGACTCAGAGAGACACGAGGAGAGCTGGAGCTCTGATGGAGTCAGGACTCAGAGAGACACGAGGAGAGCTGGAGCTTTGATGGAGTCAGGACTCAGAGACACGAGGAGAGCTGGAGCTCTGATGGAGTCAGGACTCAGAGACACGAGGAGAAGCTGGAGCTCTGATGGAGTCAGGACTCAAAGAGACACGAGGAGAGCTGGAGCTCTGATGGAGTCAGGACTCAGAGAGACACGAGGAGAGCTGGAGCTTTGATGGAGACAGGACTCAGAGAGACACGAGGAGAGCTGGAGCTCTGATGGAGTCAGGACTCAGAGAGACACGAGGAGAGCTGGAGCTCTGATGGAGTCAGGACTCAGAGAGACACGAGGAGAGCTGGAGCTTTGATGGAGTCAGGACTCAGAGAGACACGAGGAGAGCTGGAGCTTTGATGGAGTCAGGACTCAGAGACACGAGGAGGAGCTGGAGCTCTGATGGAGTCAGGACTCAGAGACACGAGAGAGCTGGAGCTCTGATGGAGTCAGGACTCAGAGACACGAGGAGAGCTGGAGCTTCTGATGGAGTCAGGACTCAGAGAGACACGAGGAGAGCTGGAGCTTTGATGGAGTCAGGACTCAGAGAGGCACGAGGAGAGCTGGAGCTCTGATGGAGTCAGGACTCAGAGAGCACGAGGAGAGCTGGAGCTTTGATGGAGTCAGGACTCAGAGAGACACGAGGAGAGCTGGAGCTTTGATGGAGTCAGGACTCCAGAGAGGACCAGAGGAGAACTGGAGCTGCTTTGATGGAGTCAGGACTCAGAGAGACACGAGGAGAGCTGGAGCTCTGATGGAGTCAGGACTCAGAGAGACACGAGGAGAGCTGGAGCTCTGATGGAGTCAGGACTCAGAGAGACACGAGGAGAGCTGGGAGCTTTGATGGAGTCAGGACTCAGAGAGACACGAGGAGAGCTGGAGCTCTGATGGAGTCAGGACTCAGAGAGACACGAGGAGAGCTGGAGCTCTGATGGAGTCAGGACTCAGAGAGACACGAGGAGAGCTGGAGCTTTGATGGAGTCAGGACTCAGAGAGACACGAGGAGAGCTGGGCTCTTGATGGAGTCAGGACTCAGAGACACGAGGAGAGCTGGAGCTTGATGAGTCAGGACTCAGAGAGACACGAGGAGAGCTGGAGCTTTGATGGAGTCAGGACTCAGAGAGACACGAGGAGAGCTGGAGCTTGATGGAGTCAGGACTCAGAGAGACACGAGAGAGCTGGAGCTTTGATGGAGTCAGGACTCAGAGAGACACGAGGAGAGCTGGAGCTCTGATGGAGTCAGGACTCAGAGAGACACGAGGAGAGCTGGAGCTTTGATGGAGTCAGGACTCAGAGAGACACGAGGAGAGCTGGAGCTTTGATGGAGTCAGGACTCAGAGAGACATGAGGAGAGCTGGAGCTTTGATGGAGTCAGGACTCAGAGAGACACGAGGAGAGCTGGAGCTTTGATGGAGTCAGGACTCAGAGAGACACGAGGAGAGCTGGAGCTCTGATGGAGTCAGGACTCAGAGGACACGAGGAGAGCTGGAGCTTTGATGGAGTCAGGACTCAGAGAGACACGAGGAGAGCTGGAGCTTTGATGGAGTCAGGACTCAGAGAGACACGAGGAGAGCTGGAGCTTTGATGGAGTCAGGACTCAGAGAGACACGAGGAGAGCTGGAGCTTTGATGGAGTCAGGACTCAGAGAGACTCAGAGAGCTGGAGCTTTGATGGAGTCAGGACTCAGAGAGACACGAGGAGAGCTGGAGCTTTGATGGAGTCAGGACTCAGAGAGACACGAGGAGAGCTGGAGCTTTGATGGAGTCAGGACTCAGAGAGACTCAGAGAGATGGAGCTTTGATGGAGTCAGGACTCAGAGAGACACGAGTAGAGCTGGAGCTTTGATGGAGTCAGGACTCAGAGAGACACGAGGAGAGCTGGAGCTTTGATGGAGTCAGGACTCAGAGAGACACGAGGAGAGCTGGAGCTCTGATGGAGTCAGGACTCAGAGAGACACGAGGAGAGCTGGAGCTTTGATGGAGTCAGGACTCAGAGAGACTCAGAGAGATGGAGCTTTGATGGAGTCAGGACTCAGAGAGACACGAGGAGAGCTGGAGCTTTGATGGAGTCAGGACTCAGAGAGACACGAGGAGAGCTGGAGCTTTGATGGAGTCAGGACTCAGAGAGACACGAGGAGAGCTTGAGCTTTGATGGAGTCAGGACTCAGAGAGACACGAGGAGAGCTGGAGCTTTGATGGAGTCAGGACTCAGAGAGACTCAGAGAGATGGAGCTTTGATGGAGTCAGGACTCAGAGAGACACGAGGAGAGCTGGAGCTTTGATGGAGTCAGGACTCAGAGAGACTCAGAGAGATGGAGCCTTTGATGGCAATCACTGACGGTTTATTTGGAGCTTCGGCCGGAGAATTCACAAGACATGTCACGGTCACGAGTTGACCACACGGTTGAGATGCCACAATCAATTCTGAAGAGCTCTCCTGTAGCTCCAGGTTGGGGCTGCCACCTCGAAATGGGACACCCCGATATACAGCAGCTCTAAGAGGCTCGAGAATAGGGGGCTGCCAATAAACATGAATTATTTACATTTCATTCATACATATTTAATTGAGAGCGTTCATGTATTATTACAGGAACAGCCCAAAAACATACCGCACACCAATTTAGACATTTGTATTATTTTGAATTTGAAACACACCCTAAATCCTTTACTCTGACATTTATAATAACTTCCTGTTTGATTATCATAAAAATATACAACAATGATCATGAACGGTCCTTACATGAACCGTAGTAACATTTTTGCCAGTGAGTGTATATTTTGGATTTGCCTTTTATTGGTATTTTATATTTGCACTCAATAGAGAGGTGAAGCCCCTCCCCTTCCGGGGGAGCTCCATGGGACCTTATTTCAGAAAGATTATGTATTGAAGTCAATGGAGAGAGAAAGATTATCTTTTGATCCCGTTTGAATTGTGCCACGAATTACACACATGATTTTTGTCAATTTAAAAGATAATTTTGCAAGTTAAAAAAATATAAATGTGAAGTAATACTTTTTGTTGTGTGAAACCGCTCAATGAACTACAACTCCCATCTCGCACCACACACCAAGACGGCCGTCACGTTGGAACATTTCACGTCTTTCTTTCAGAATGAGGCGGAAAGTATTAAAAGAGGTGAACATCACTCCAAGTCTGGCACGTTGAGAGCTGCACACACACAAGGGGAGTTAGTCGGTTCCGTGAGAGCCAGCATGCGGGACCGGGACTCTGGGATTTGTAGTCTTTCTACACTGAACAAAAATATAAACGCAACACTTTTGTTTTTGCTCCTATTTCTCATGAGATGAACTCAAAGATCTAAAACATTTTCTATAAACACGAAATAACCATTTCTCTCAAATATTTTTTACAAATCTGAAAGAATCTGTGATCGTGAGCACTTCTCCTTTGCCGAGATAATCCATCCCACCTCACAGGTGTGGCATAGGGGTAGGGTTAGGGGTAGGGGTAGGGTAATGTTGTGAATCGAGTGGCCTGTGTTCGTCGTCCATAACATACGCCTGCCCATACCATAACCCCACCACCACCACGGGCCACTCGATTCACAACATTACCCTACCCCTACCCCTAACCCTAACCCCTAACCCTACCCCTACCCCTACCCCTACCCCTCACACCAGATACTCACTGGTTTTCGGACCCCCCCAGACCCCCCAATAAAGCTAAACTGCACGTTTCAGAGTGGCCTTTTATTGTGGCCAGCCTAAGGCACACCTGTGCAATAATCATGCTGTCCAATCAGCATCTTGATATCACCTGTGAGGTGGGATGGATTATCTCGGCAAAGGGGAAGTGCTCACTATCACACATTATTTCAGATTTATGAACAATATTTGAGAGAAATGGTTATTTTGTGTTTATAGAAAATGTTTTAGATCTTTGAGTTCATCTCATGAGAAATGGGAGCAGAAACAAAAGTGTTGCGTTTATATTTTTGTTCAGTGTAGTTGCATATTATTCATAGTCTTATATTTCAACAGTTTTACGACAAACTGTGACATTTTTGACACGTAAATGTTTTTTAAATTGACAAACATCATCAAACGGGATCAAAATATAATCTTTCTCTCTCCGTTGACTTCAATGCATACTTTTCTGAAATCAGGTCCCATGGGGCGGAAGGAGGCGGGACTTCGACCTCTCTATGAAATGTCCTTCTCACACTGTAGCCGCTGCACAGCAGTTTCCCTCGGGACGAGTTCAGCTCCATGTGATCTTATCCTGTCTTATCTCACTCCCTGTTCCACCGACACTCTCCTCTATCTGCTCACCGACAAACACGTAGTGTCAAAAGCCTCCGGACCAACAGGCGGAGAAGACAAGTCATATCACATTGCATGTAAAAAAGAACGACTCCCGTTACTTCCTGTCTTCTTCTACTGATCCCTTTAGCGTTTACACTCTCTTTTGTTTATTCAACTAAGCAGTGTAATAACACGATGACTGCGTGCCACAAGCTTGTGTTTAAAGCTTGGAAAGCGTTTATGAAAAGAGAAAAGTAAAGGTTCAATGTCAGAGTTTAGAGCTTTCCTTTCGAGCAATTTAGATGTTTCATCCCGTGGAGTCTTTATTATTCATGGTCTGACTTTAATGATGCATTGTGTTTAACTTTACATCCTCTGCACACTTCACTACAATAACAGTGAAGTGTTATTTTTATTTTATTTAACCAGATAAAAGCATTGAGATTGAATCTCATTTGCAAAGCTGACCTGGCCAAGAAGGCAGCAACGTTACACATAACACAAACATATAAAATACAGAGAACATAACTAAGAAAACAAAAGACAAAAAGCAGTCCCTACATTGAGCACATTAGGACAGTAAGAAAGGTGCTACTTATTACAGCAAGAGCAGCTGGTGGGAAGGACTTCAGACAACTTCAATTTAAAACATGCTATTGAGACAAGTGCCGTCAGTTTGAGGCGTGATTGAAGGTCGTTCCAAGACCAAGGACCAGAATGAAAAAGACTCCTTTTCCCAGCCTCAGTCCTTAGAGCAGGAACCTGGACCCGTATCCAGGCACTGGTTCTGAGGTTGTAAGAGTCACAAACTGGAGCAAATCTTGCACATATGTACAGTGAAAGCTTTCCTAAAATGGCTTTATACATTAATAAAAACCAATGCTGCATCCTACGCATAGTAAGTGAGGACCATCCAGTTAGGCTGTACAGTTTGCAATGATGAGTCCTATAGGGTGCATCTGATATATAACGCAGTGCAGCTTGGTAGAGTGGGTCAGGTGTGGCCAACACAGAGGGACAGGCACATCTATAGATGGTATCACCGTAGTCCAGCTGGGACAGGAATAAGCCAGAGACCAACCTTTTACGGGATGAAGTTGAAAAACAACATTTAAGTCTGTAAAGGAAGCCCAGAATGAATTTACATTTCTTTGAAAGAACTTCAAAGTTCAGATTACTGTCCAACCAAAAGCCAAGATATTTATAGGTATCGACAAACTCAACAGAGACGCCATCAAGGGTGTCAATGGAGAGGCAAGAGGACGCTGACTTGCATTGCTTTGGTTTTCTTACTGTTCAAAAGCAGTTTGGAATCAAGAAGTGCATGCTGCAGCGTGCAAGTGTGTGAGCTCTCGAGGTGGGAAGTAATGGAGTACAAATACTTTGTTACTGTACTTAAGAACATCTTTCTGGTATCAGTACTTTACTCCACTACTTATTTTTCTGACGACTTTTTACTTATACTTCTTACCTGTTGAACTCAAATACCTGTACTTTCTACTTCTCACATGTTGAACCCAAATACCTGTACTTTCTACTTCTCACATGTTGAACCCAAATACCTGTACTTTCTACTTCTTACATGTGAACCCAAATACCTGTACTTTCTACTTCTCACATGTTGAACCCAAATACCTGTACTTTCTACTTCTCACATGTTGAACCCAAATACCTGTACTTTCTACTTCTCTCATGTTGAACACAAATACCTGTACTTTCTACTTTATACATGTTGAACTCAAATACCTGTACTTTCTACTTCTTACATGTTGAACCCAAATACCTGTACTTTCTACTTCTTACATGTTGAACTCAAATACCTGTACTTTCTACTTCTTACATGTTGAACCCAAATACCTGTACTTTCTACTTCTTACATGTTGAACCCAAATACCTGTACTTTCTACTTCTTACATGTTGAACCCAAATACCTGTACTTTCAAATCAAATCAAATCAAATCAAGCTTTATTTATATAGCACATTTAAAAGCGATTTTTGGTCGAGCCAAAGTGCTGTACATGCAATAAAAAACACTTATAATCACAATAAAAGACAAAAATGTACAACAGATATAGAGCAAACACAGGGAATAGTCAGGAGTCGTGCTCCGCTCTGACTAGAAGGCCTGAGAGAAGAAGTGAGTCTTTAGTGAGGATTTAAAAACCCCTAGGGTCTGGGCCGACCTCACGTGGAGGGGCAGAGTGTTCCAGAGCCTGGGGCCAGCTGCTGCGAAGGCTCGGTGCCCTCGGGTTTTGAGCCTGGTCTTGGGCACTACCAGCAGCAGATGGTCAGCAGACCTTAAAGCTCTGGCTGGGGTGTAGCGCTGGAGGAGTTCAGCTATATAGGAAGGAGCCAGCCCATTTAGAGCTTTAAAAACAAATAAAAGGATTTTAAAATCAATTCTGGACCGAACTGGAAGCCAGTGCAGTGAGGCCAGAATTGGGGTGATGTGGTCACGCTTTTTATGGCCAGTCAGCAAACGTGCAGCTGCATTTTGGACCAGCTGCAGGCGTTTAATTGACACGTGGTCCATACCCACATACAGAGCGTTACAATAGTCCAGCCTTGAGGTAACAAAGGCGTTGATGACCCTTTCCATGTCTTTAAAAGATAAATAGGACTTGGTTTTGGCCAATAGTCTTATTTTAAAAAAGCAGGATTTGACTACGCTGCTGACCTGCTTATCGAATTTAAAAGTATTCGTCAAGGTCACGCCAAGGTTCATGACCGAGGGGAGGATGTTTTGTTGGAGGGAGCCCAGAATATCAACCTGAGAGGCTGGGGGTTGTGGTCCAAAAAAGATGACCTCCGTCTTGCCCTCGTTAAGTTTCAAGAAATTGTTGCTCAGCCAGGATTTGATCTCCGTTAAGCAGTCCATCAGCTGCTGTAGTGACTGTTTGATGTTTGCTTTGAGCGGGAGATATATCTGGACGTCATCAGCGTAGCAGTGGACGTGAATATTATGTTTTGTTAGAATAGAACCTAGGGGCAGTATGTACAGTAGGAACAGGATGGGGCCCAGAATCGAGCCTTGGGGGACCCCACAGGTAAAAGGGGCTTTGGCAGAGGAGAAGGCACCTAGCTGCACTGAGAAGCTACGGTCCTTAAGGTAGGACCTGAACCATGCGAGGGCAGAGCCTGTGATGCCAGCGGACTGTTCAAGCCGTGACAGCAGGATGCCATGGTCCACGGTGTCGAAGGCAGCTGTCAGGTCCAACAGCACCAAGACAGCTGGGCTACCTGAGTCGGCGGCTAGGAGCAGATCGTTAAAAACTCTTAAAAGGGCTGTTTCAGTGCTGTGCATGGGTTTGAAGCCAGACTGAAACTTTTCATGGATGCCATGAAGGATTAAGAAAGACTGCAGCTGGGCGTAGACTACGCGCTCCAGGGCTTTTGATAAAAATGGTAGCTGGGAGATGGGCCTAAAATTTGCGAGAGTGGAGGGGTCGAGACTTTTCTTTTTAAGTAGTGGGGTAACCACGGCATGTTTAAAGGCAGCTGGGACACATCCTGAGGTAAGAGAAGTGTTTAAAAGTAATAAAATACTTGCTCCAACTGAAAGAAAAACCTCTTTGAGAAGGCGAGAGGGAATGCTGTCAGAGGAGCAGTTTGTCGGCCGCAGGTGCTCCACTATGTCCGAGAGAGAAGAGAGGGAAATAGGCTCAAAGTGGTCGAGGACAGCAGGGCACAGAGAGGGAGCAGGATCGGGGGTAGCACTAGTGTGAGCTAGCCTAAGAGCAGATATTTTTCCAATAAAAATTTAAGAAACTTATCGCAGAGAGCAGGCGATGGCACAACAGAAGAAACATCACGGGGATTAATGATGGAGTTGAGGACATTAAAAAGAACCTGAGGTTTATGGCTGTTTTTAGAGATGAACAGAGAAATGTGCTCTGTTTTGGCTGCTTTGACTGCCGTCTGGTAGTCAGAGAGGGAAGCACGAAGGATTTCCAGGGAGACATGGAGTTTATCCTTTTTCCACTTTCTCTCAGCACGCCTGCAAGCGCGTCTGAGAGCACGAGTACAGTCATTGAGCCACGGTTCTGATAGAACTTTGTTGCGTCTAAGCGTAAAAGGAGCAACAGAATCCAGTATTGGTGTGCATGTCAAGTCAAACATAGAGAGAAGCTCATCAGCATTAAAAGCACAGTCCACATCTAATTTACAGATCGGAGAAGCGTTAAAAACATCAGAGAACTGTGAGGCAGTCAAGGGGTTAATCGAACGCAGACGACGCGCAGGGGCACGGGACTCGACTCCTGCGGAAGGGATGGAGGTTGTAAACAGAACCGGTAAATGGTCTGAGATACGCGTTGCTGCACATATTTCATCCACAGATACAGACAGTCCAAACGACAATACCAAGTCCAAAGTGTGTCCTTTTTCGTGTGTTGGGCCAGCCACGGACTGAACGAGACCAAAAGAATCAAGGAGATTTAAAAAGTCCCTAACCAGAGGCCTGGACTCACAACACACATGGACATTGAAGTCTCCGGAGATCAAAACACGATCATAATTCACCATGAATTACTTCTTACATGTTGAACTCAAATACCTGTACTTTCTACTTCTTACATGTTGAACCCAAATACCTGTACTTTCTACTTCTTACATGTTGAACTCAAATACCTGTACTTTCTACTTCTTACATGTTGAACCCAAATACCTGTACTTTCTACTTCTTACATGTTGAACCCAAATACCTGTACTTTCTACTTCTTACATGTTGAACCCAAATACCTGTACTTTCTACTTCTCACATGTTGAACTCAAATACCTGTACTTTCTACTTTCTTACATGTTGAACCCAAATACCTGTACTTTTCTACTTCTTACATGTTGAACCCAAATACCTGTACTTTCTACTTCTTACATGTTGAACCCAAATACCTGTACTTTCTACTTCTCACATGTTGAACACAAATACCTGTACTTTCTACTTCTTACATGTTGAACCCAAATACCTGTACTTTTCTACTTCTTACATGTTGAACCCAAATACCTGTACTTTCTACTTCTTACATGTTGAACCCAAATACCTGTACTTTTCTACTTCTTACATGTTGAACCCAAATACCTGTACTTTTCTACTTCTCTCATTTCCCAAACAGTCTACTTGAGTAAAGGACGTGTACTTTTGCCATCTCTGGTGAGCGCACTTTGTCAGTTTTAAACCCTAAAGGATTGAAAAAATGGGGGAAGTCTTGTCTCTTTTCAGCAATTACTCTTAAAGAGCGTGTAATAGTGTCTCTGTGATTGGGTGTCCACGCTCCTCTGAGCACCCAGATGGTGTTCGCCGTGACGCATTTTCCAGCTTCAACCTTCAATCCTTTATCACACACAAACACACACACACACGACATACTGTACACACACACACACACACACACACTCCCTGTTGGTGCAGCCCAACACCGCAGAGTCGTGTTCAGGCATGACTTTCTCCTCATTAAACCTCCCATCTGGTCGAGAGTTGTGGCGCGGTTTAAATGGAGGCATGCTTTCCAGGGAGCGTAACTCAATCACCTCTTCCTCTTCCTCTTCCTCTCTTTGCCTCTAGCTCGGACGGGGGGTGGAAGTCGAATGATAAAAATCAGCACATTCGTCATTTTCTTTAACCTGACTTAATCATGACTTAAGAAAAGAGATCTTTGTCCCCTCCACTCACACACACTTTTGAATTTGTGTGTGTGTGTGTGTGTGTGTGTGTGTGTGACCTTCTAGGTTTACCATAGAGTAAACGTATATCCTTAAATTAAAACTTTGTCTTGCATATTCAATGTTCTTTTAATAGATGAAACTCTGTAGTCGTTCTGCAGAAATACTTGTTCCCTAATGAGCCGGTCCAGAGCCGGTCCAGAGCCGGTCCAGATGCTAACCTGTTTGGGCTCATTTACTGCCAGCTCGTGTATTTTATTTGTCATAAGCCGACACAAAAACAGCCAATAGGAGAAGATAGGATTGCCGGGCGTAGCACAAACACTCGCTAGCAAGCTGTCATTGTTGTCGTTGAACCGATGACCTTGCATCGGCTTTCCTCTCTTAGCTTGTTATTAGCTGTAATGCAAATCCAAAAGCACCTTCTGCACATTCCTATGCATCACAGACATGAGCAGAATTAGCATAAAGCAGTGGCAGCGTTTCCTCCTCTTTGATAAAAGGCAGTTGGAAGCTCCTCTCCGTTTCCCCTGGCAATCCTATTTGATGCTTACTCTAAGTTTCTAAATAACCGCCCCCCCCCTCCTCCTCCTCTGCAAATATGTTGTGTGCTTTTTGATATGTTCTGCTTTCGGCGCTTTCTAAAAATAGACATAATATCTCTGCAGCGGTTAGTGCAAGGTAGCAGCAGGAC
>CADEHL010000740.1:0-2500 GCA_902827135.1 Harpagifer antarcticus
CTCAGCTGGCTTTAGAGGAGCCAGTCCTTTGTTAGTATATAAGTGCTTTGTTAGTAATTCTATGGCTGGAAGTGGAGTCGAAAGAGATGAGTTCTCAGTCTGGAAGGTGTGTAAGCTTTCTGCTGTCCTGATGTCAATGGGGAGCTCATTCCACCATCTTGGAGCCAGGATAGCAAACCCACGTGTTTCTGCTGATGGGAACTTGGGTCCCCCTCGCAGCGAGGGTGCAGCGAGTCGTTTGGCTGATGCAGAGCGGAGTGCACGAGCTGGGGTGTACGGTTTAACCATGATGTTGTTGTTTATGTTTATGTGTATTACATCAGGTCAGCATCAGGTTTTTTGGTGTGATTAGTCAGTTGTTTCTTGTACTTGACCAGAGGTTCTGATTGGTCCTCAGCTTCGAGGGCCACTCCCACCTCCTCTCTGATTGGCTCCCCAGCCATAACATCATCCACCAAAGCCAACGGTGGTACACACACAGGTACTGCTGTCTGCAGAAGTACTGTAGGAGTACTGCTCTGTGATTGGCCACAGCGCTGAATACTTAATTCAGCGGGTCAGGGAATGCTGCTTCCTGATTGGCTGAGGGAATCTGCTTCATTCAGACAATAAAGCAGTTGATTTGGCATAGCCGTGTGCTCATGGCTTCCTGGTGGTTCCGAATGCTGATTGGCTGATGGCCCCGGACTGCTTTGCATGCACCCTGAGCGCTGATTGGCTGTACGGCTCGTTGCCATGTCAACGAGCCGTCATAATGCTTTTCTGCTGATGAGCACACAAGCTGTGGTCACTGTGGTAACAGTGTGTGTGTGTGTGTCTGTCTGTCTGTCTGTCTGTCTGTCTGTGTGTGTGTGTGTGTGTGTGGTGTGTGTGTATCTGTGTGTGTGTGTGTGTGTGCGTGTGTGTGTGTGTGTGTGTGTGTGTAGACATGGGGGCAGGGCTTTACGGAGCGTCGAAGGCCATCACCGTCAGTGACCTCATCACCACTGTAACGCCCGAGAGGACGGTGGAGGAGAAGAGGGCGGAGCAACGTACAGGGAGAACCAATCAGAAGAGACGCTCCAGACCAGGTGACAAACTGATCACATTCCTGTCTCACTTGTCTCACCTTTCTCTCTCTCACTCCTGTCTCCTTGTCTCCTCGTTTCATCTTCTTCTGTCCTTGTTTCCTCTTTTGTCTCCTCTACCCTAGTTGAGGAGGTGCAGGTGTTGGAGGAGGTGCAGGTGTTGGAGGTGATGGAGGATAAAGAGGATGAGACTGGAGCAGCAGAGGTTTCTCTACAGAGTCCTCCAACCGCTCAGAAACAAGACACCAAGGTAACAACAAGCTTTAAAGAGTCCTCTCCTCCTCTAAACCACTTAGAGATGTCCCGCCCCCTTAGCCTATCACGTACAATGTGTTGGAGCGCTAGCCAATAAGAGCACTAGTACTCCGTAGTAGGGGTGTAACGGTATCCGTATTCGTCCCGTACCGTCACGGTTCGGACGTCACGGTTCGGTGCATGCAGTCACACGGCGAATACGCTTTTTTTTACGAATGGGAAAAAAGTCTGTCATTCAGGGCAGCATCCACTACACTATTTATAATCCAGGGGGCGGTATTACACTATTTATAATCCAGGGGGCGGTATTACACTATTTATAATCCAGGGGGCGGCATTGCGCCTAAAAGATGTTTGCCAGCCGCCCTTAAACAACAAATGAAGAACAAGAAGAAACAACAACAAAACGAACAAAATACCAGAAGAAGAAAAGTTAGTTTTGCGAGTTCAGATAACACACGGGAGCTAGAACCACCTGCTTCTTTTGAATCAGCTGTGTGGGAACATTTCGGGTTCCCTGTGGACTACAATAACGATGGAGTGCGCGAGTGGTGGATCGGACGAGGACGGTGTGTCGGCGTTGTTCTACAGCGGTGCGGTATGCTAATGGAACACGTCAAACATGCTAAATCACATCAGAAGGCATCACCTAGATTAGCCAATCACCGGAGCCCGGGGAAACACAGCAGCAGTTCAGCAGCTGATCCCCGCTGTGTTTAAGAAGCCAATAGACATGAGAGCAGAGAGACCTGAGAGCAGAGAGACATGAGAGCAGAGAGACATGAGAGCAGAGAGACATGAGAGCAGAGAGACCTGAAGAGCAGAGAGACATGAGAGCAGAGAGACATGAGAGCAGAGAGGACATGAGGCAGAGAGACATGAGAGATAGAGACATGCAAGCCGAGAGACAGAGAGCCGAGGAGACATGAGAGCAGAGAGACATGAGAGCAGAGAGACATAAGAGCAGAGAGACATGAGAGCAGAGAGACATAAGAGCAAGAGAGCCATGAGCAAGAGACATGAGAGCGAGAGACATGAGAGCAGATGAGAGCTGAGAGCAGAGAGACATGAGAGCAGAGAGACATGAGAGCTGAGAGACATGAGAGCAGAGAGACATGAGAGCCGAGAGACATGAGAGCAGAGAGACTGAGAGCAGAGAGACATGAGAGCGGAGACAT
>CADEHL010000740.1:7500-35078 GCA_902827135.1 Harpagifer antarcticus
GTCGTTACCATGGTGACCACAGAGAGCGGCCGCGATGATGTCATCACAGGGCGACCGCTGATTACGATCTGCGAGGTGAAGACGCCGCCCTCTGACATCAACTGTGATGTCACAGGGGGGGGCGGGGCCTCTGCAATCGCACCTTTGTCCTCTCATCTAAGCCCCGCCCCCTCCCCGGGTCACCTGACAGGAAGGGTGACCCCCCCCGCTGTCAGAGTGGTATGCTGGTCGGTATGGAAACAAGCATGAGGACAGACGCAGCGACACGCTAAAGACATGCTAACCTCCTCAGCAGTTTGTTTCTCCTCCTTCGATGAAGCCGTGCAAAGCGATCAGGCTCTCATCGCTTGTTTTTGATTGGCTGCTGGGGGCGGGGCTTCTTATTTCCTGCGCTTCACTTCCTGTCAGTGATGCTTCCCTTGTTTTCCTCCCCAGGTATCTAGACAGTAAACCATTCATTTTCTAACAGCTCTAGATCTACAGTCAGATCTCTCAGTGATGTCATAGTGTCACTAATGCTGCATTCACACCGGACGCCATGCGAATACTGCCCAGGGGCTACAACAAGATGAACATATGTGACCGTGATTTAATTGTAATACACGTTTCAAAATGATGCCGAAGTAACAACATACTGATACCGGTTAGTAAAAACCATGAGTTAATGCTTTGACAAGTCTGCAGACAGACGGCAGAGAAACACCTTTTAGAATGCGTGTTTTCTGAATGGAGATCGGATCGATCAGGCTAAGCTAACGTTGTAGCTGCTCCGTCCACGGCCTACAGACAGAAACACAGCAGCGCCTGTACTCGCCAGGACACAGGCAGTCTGCTTTGCACTTGTTTCACTTCTAGGTTCTGAACAGATATGAGGAGCTGTGAGCTCTGAGGGCTAACAGCTAACGGCTGATGTTTTGGTTTTCTGGTTCAGTGACGGCAGGCTGAGATCCTCCGCTGATTGGCTACCGCGAGAACGTGTCAGGCGAATTTGTCGCGGCCCCCTCCAATCGCCTCAACCGCGCCGCCGGAGTGAATTTGTGTCTGTCCGCGTCTCTGCATTGACTGTAATCGCGTCCGGTGTGAACACATCACAGCTCTGCATGGCTCAGTCCTAGATAAGAGTAAATAGGAAGTTAAGTTATCTCTAACCCTCTCTGTGTGTGTGTGTGTGTGTGTGTGTGTGTGTGTGTGTGTGTGTGTGTGTGTGTGTGTGTGTGTGTGTGTGTGTGTGTGTGTGTGTGTGTGTGTGTGTGTGTGTGTGTGTGTGCATTTAGCCTAAACCTACATTTGATGGAATGTCTACTGAACTGACGTCTCTTCTGAACTCAGCCAGAGAACAAAAAACTACTTTCACCGAACACAACCTGCTGAAGGTACCTGTCTCTCTACCTGTCTCTCCACCTGTCTCACCACCTGTCTCTCCACCTGTCTCACCACCTGTCTCTCTACCTGTCTCACCACCTGTCTCTCCACCTGTCTCACCACCTGTCTCACCACCTGTCTCTCCACCTGTCTCACCACCTGTCTCTCCACCTGTCTCACCACCTGTCTCTCCACCTGTCTCACCACCTGTCTCTCTACCTGTCTCTCCACCTGTCTCACCACCTGTCTCACCACCTGTCTCTCCACCTGTCTCACCACCTGTTTTACATCATGTCTCACCACCTGTCTCACCACCTGTCTTACATCATGTCTCACCACCTGTCTTACATCATGTCTCACCACCTGTCTTACATCATGTCTCACCACCTGTCTTACATCATGTCTCACCACCTGTCTTACATCATGTGTCACCACCTGTCTTACATCATGTCTCACCACCTGTCTTACATCATGTCTCACCACCTGTCTTACATCATGTGTCACCACCTGTTTTACATCATGTCTCACCACCTGTCTTACATCATGTCTCACCACCTGTCTTACATCATGTGTCACCACCTGTTTTACATCATGTCTCACCACCTGTCTCACCACCTGTCTTACATCATGTCTCACCAACTGTCTTACATCATGTCTCACCAACTGTCTTACATCATGTCTCACCACCTGTTTTACATCATGTCTCACCAACTGTCTTACATCATGTCTCACCACCTGTCTTACATCATGTCTCACCACCTGTCTTACATCATGTCTCACCACCTGTCTTACATCATGTCTCACCACCTGTCTCACCACCTGTCTTACATCATGTCTCACCACCTGTTTTACATCATGTCTCACCACCTGTCTCACCACCTGTCTTACATCATGTCTCACCACCTGTTTTACATCATGTCTCACCACCTGTCTTACATCATGTCTCACCACCTGTCTTACATCATGTCTCACCACCTGTTTTACATCATGTCTCACCACCTGTCTTACATCATGTCTCACCACCTGTCTTACATCATGTGTCACCACCTGTTTTACATCATGTCTCACCACCTGTCTCACCACCTGTCTTACATCATGTCTCACCACCTGTTTTACATCATGTCTCACCACCTGTCTCACCACCTGTCTTACATCATGTCTCACCACCTGTTTTACATCATGTCTCACCAACTGTCTTACATCATGTCTCACCACCTGTCTTACATCATGTCTCAACCACCTGTCTTACATCATGTATCCACCACCTGTCTTACATCATGTCTCACCAACTGTCTTACATCATGTCTCACCACCTGTCTTACATCATGTCTCACCACCTGTCTTACATCATGTGTCACCACCTGTTTTACATCATGTCTCACAACCTGTCTCAACACCTGTCTTACATCATGTGTCACCACCTGTCTTACATCATGTCTCACCACCTGTTTTACATCATGTCTCACCACCTGTCTTACATCATGTCTCACCACCTGTCTTACATCATGTCTCACCACCTGTCTTACATCATGTCTCACCACCTGTCTTACATCATGTCTCACCACCCTGTTTACATCATGTCTCACCACTGTCTTACATCATGTCTCACCACTGTTTTACATCATGTCTCACCACCTGTCTTACATCTATGTCTCACCACCTGTCCTTACATCATGTGGTCACCCACCTGTTTTACATCATGTCTCACCACCTGTCTCACCACCTGTCTTACATCATGTCTCACCACCTGTTTTACATCATGTCTCACCACCTGTCTCACCACCTGTCTTACATCATGTCTCACCCACCTGTTTTACATCATGTCTCACCACCTGTTTTACATCATGTCTCACCACCTGTCTTACATCATGTCTCACCACCTGTCTTACATCATGTCTCACCACCTGTTTTACATCATGTCTCACCACCTGTCTTACATCATGTCTCACCACGTGTCTTACATCATGTGTCACCACCTGTTTTACATCATGTCTCACCACCTGTCTCACCACCTGTCTTACATCATGTCTCACCACCTGTTTTACATCATGTCTCACCACCTGTCTTACATCATGTCTCACCACCTGTTTTACCACCTGTCTTACATCATGTCTCAACCACCTGTCTTACATCATGTCTCACCACCTGTCTTACATCATGTCTCACCACCTGTCTTACATCATGTCTCACCACCTGTTTTACATCATGTCTCACCACCTGTCTTACATCATGTGTCACCACCTGTTTTACATCATGTCTCACCACCTGTCTCACCACCTGTCTTACATCATGTCTCACCCACCTGTTTTACATCATGTCTCACCACCTGTCTCACCACCTGTCTTACATCATGTCTCACCACCTGTTTTACATCATGTCTCACCACCTGTCTCACCACCTGTCTTACATCATGTCTCACCACCTGTTTTACATCATGTCTCACCACCTGTCTCACCACCTGTCTTACATCATGTCTCACCACCTGTTTTACATCATGTCTCACCACCTGTCTCACCACCTGTCTTACATCATGTGTCACCACCTGTTTTACATCATGTCTCACCACCTGTCTCACCACCTGTCTTACATCATGTCTCACCACCTGTCTCACCACCTGTCTTACATCATGTCTCACCACCTGTCTTACATCATGTCTCACCACCTGTTTTACATCATGTCTCACCACCTGTCTCACCACCTGTCTTACATCATGTGTCACCACCTGTTTTACATCATGTCTCACCACCTGTCTCACCACCTGTCTTACATCATGTCTCACCACCTGTTTTACATCATGTCTCACCACCTGTATCACCACCTGTCTTACATCATGTCTCACCACCTGTCTTACATCATGTCTCACCACCTGTCTTACATCATGTCTCACCACCTGTTTTACATCATGTCTCACCAACTGTCTTACATCATGTCTCACCACCTGTCTTACATCATGTCTCACCACCTGTCTTACATCATGTCTCACCACCTGTTTTACATCATGTCTCACCAACTGTCTTACATCATGTCTCACCACCTATCTTACATCATGTCTCACCACCTGTCTCACCACCTGTCTTACATCATGTCTCACCACCTATTTTACATCATGTCTCACCACCTGTCTTACATCATGTCTCACCACCTGTTTTACATCATGTCTCACCACCTGTCTTACATCATGTCTCACCACCTGTCTCACCACCTGTCTTACATCATGTGTCACCACCTGTCTCACCACCTGTTTTACATCATGTCTCACCACCTGTCTCACCACCTGTCTTACATCATGTCTCACCACCTATCTTACATCATGTCTCACCACCTGTCTCACCACCTGTCTTACATCATGTGTCACCACCTGTCTCACCACCTGTTTTACATCATGTCTCACCACCTATCTTACATCATGTCTCACCACCTGTCTTACATCATGTCTCACCACCTATTTTACATCATGTCTCACCACCTGTCTTACATCATGTCTCACCACCTGTTTTACATCATGTCTCACCACCTGTCTTACATCATGTCTCACCACCTGTCTCACCACCTGTCTTACATCATGTCTCACCACCTGTCTCACCACCTGTCTTACATCATGTGTCACCACCTGTCTCACCACCTGTTTTACATCATGTCTCACCACCTGTCTTACATCATGTCTCACCACCTATCTTACATCATGTCTCACCACCTGTCTTACATCATGTCTCACCACCTGTCTCACCACCTGTCTTACATCATGTCTCACCACCTGTCTCACCACCTGTCTTACATCATGTCTCACCACCTGTTTTACACGATGTCTCACCACCTGTCTCACCACCTGTCTTACATCATGTCTCACCACCTGTTTTACATCATGTCTCACCAACTGTCTTACATCATGTCTCACCACCTATCTCACCACCTGTCTTACATCATGTCTCACCACCTGTTTTACATCATGTCTCACCAACTGTCTCACCACCTGTCTTACATCATGTCTCACCAACTGTCTTACATCATGTCTCACCACCTGTCTTACATCATGTCTCACCACCTGTCTCACCACCTGTCTTACATCATGTCTCACCACCTGTTTTACATCATGTCTCACCAACTGTCTTACATCATGTCTCACCACCTATCTTACATCATGTCTCACCACCTGTCTCACAACCTGACAGTCACTGAGCTGTAGCCCCACCCCCTCACACTTTCCTTCTCACTTCCTGTTTCAGACGTCAGAGAAGGTGGAGACTCTCTTCCTGAAGGCAGAGTCATGTGACCTGGACCAGCCAATGGCAGAACAGCCTCAGGTAGCAACAGTGGCCCCGCCCCCTAGCAACCCCACGCCCTCCCCACCGGGTTGGGCTGATGATGTCACAGAGGAAGTGGCTGGGGATGATGCTAATGATGCTAACCAGGCTAACAGTGATGTCAGCGATGACAACCTTAGCGATGCTAGCGATGTTAGCGATGTTAGCTCAGATGCTATCAGTGTGTTAGCTCAGGCGGCGGTGGAAGAAGCTATTGATTCTGCAGTCAGACGTGCTAACGATGCTAATCAGGATAGCATTAACGCTAACCTCACAGACAGCCAAGCCGCGCAGGAGGCTAATAGGCCCCGCCCCTTTCAGCATTACTATGACAACCAGCACTCGGATGAGAAAGAGGAAGAAGAGGAGGGATGGAGGTTCAGAGGAAACTCCCCCCCCCCCTCGTTACCCCGCCCCCAAAGCTCGGCCAATCAGAGGCAGCCGTCAGATCTCAGTGACGAGGACAAACCTCTGCAGGAGGTAAAACCAGTTAAACCTGACCCAGTTAAACCTAACCCAGTTAAACCTGACCCAGTTAAACCTAACCCAGTTGACCCAATTAAACCTGACCCACTTAAACCTGACCCAGTCAAACCTAACACAGTAAAACCTGATCCAGTTAAACCTGACCCAATTAAACCTGACCCAGTTCAACCTGACCCAGTAAAACCTGACCCAGTTAAACCTAACCCAGTTAAACCTAACCCACATAAACCTGACCCATTTAAACCTGACCCACTTAAACCTGACCCAGTTAAACCTAACCCAGTTAAACCTGACTCAGTTAAACCTAACCCAGTTAAAACTAACCCAATTAAACCTGACCCATTTAAACCTAACCCAGTTAAACCTAACCCACATAAACCTGACCCACTTAAACCTGACCCAGTTAAACCTAACCCAGTTGACCCACTTAAACCTGACCCATTTAAACCTGACCCAGTTAAACCTGACCCAATTAAACCTAACCCAGTTAAACCTGACCCAGTTCAACCTAACCCAGTTAAACCTGACCCAGTTAAACCTAACCCAGTTAAACCTGACCCAGTTAAACCTAACCCAGTTGACCCACTTAAACCTGACCCACTTAAACCTGACCCAGTTAAACCTGACCCAGTTAAACCTGACTCAGTTAAACCTAACCCAGTTAAAACTAACCCAATTAAACCTGACCCAGTTAAACCTAACCCAGTTAAACCTAACCCACATAAACCTGACCCACTTAAACCTGACCCAGTTAAACCTAACCCAGTTGACCCACTTAAACCTGACCCATTTAAACCTGACCCAGTTAAACCTGACCCAATTAAACCTAACCCAGTTAAACCTGACCCAGTTCAACCTAACCCAGTTAAACCTGACCCAGTTCAACCTAACCCAGTTAAACCTGACCCAGTTAAACCTAACCCAGTAAAACCTGACCCAGTTAAACCTAACCCAGTTGACCCACTTAAACCTGACCCATTTAAACCTGACCCACTTAAACCTGACCCAGTTAAACCTAACCCAGTTAAACCTAACCCACATAAACCTGACCCACTTAAACCTGACCCAGTTAAACCTAACCCAGTTGACCCACTTAAACCTGACCCATTTAAACCTGACCCAGTAAAACCTGACCCAGTTAAACCTGACCCAATTAAACCTGACCCACTTAAACCTGACCCAGTTAAACCTGACCCAGTTAAACCTGACCCAGTAAAACCTGACCCACTTAAACCTGACCCAGTTAAACCTGACCCAGTTAAACCTAACCCAGTTAAACCTAACCCAGTTAAACCTGACCCAGTTAAACCTGACCCAGTTAAACCTAATCCAGTTAAACCTGACCCAGTAAAACCTGACCCAGTTAAACCTAACCCACATAAACCTGACCCATTTAAACCTAACCCAGTTAAACTTGACCCAGTTAAACCTAACCCAGTTAAACCTGACCCAGTAAAACCTGACCCAGTTAAACCTAACCCACATAAACCTGACCCATTTAAACCTAACCCAGTTAAACTTGACCCAGTTAAACCTAACCCAGTTAAACCTGACCCAGTAAAACCTGACCCAGTTAAACCTAACCCACATAAACCTGACCCACTTAAACCTGACCCAGTTAAACCTGACCCACTTAAACCTGACCCACTTGACCCACTTAAACCTGACCCATTTAAACCTAACCCAGTTAAACCTGACCCAGTTAAACCTAACCCAGTTAAACCAGTCCTCCCAGTATCAGCTTCTGTCTCCCTCGGCTGGCGACATGAGGCTTTGCACTCAGCTGTCAGTCAGAACTGATGTTAGTATATAAACATATATATATATAAGTATATGGTGTATGCAGAGTATATGGAATATATAGATATGTATATATAGTAGTATATATATCTGAGTACTGTTTGTGTGTGTGTGTGTGTGTGTGTGTGTGTGTGTGTGTGTGTGTGTGTGTGTGTGTGTGTGTGTGTGTGTGTGTGTGTGTGTGTGTGTGTGTGTGTGTGTGTGTGTGTGTGTGTGTGTGTGTGTGTGTGTGACAGGAAGTCCCTGTGATGAGGAAGACTCTGACTTATGAAGCTCCGGGGGTGAGTGTTACTCATGTCATCTGTTTCATAGGCAACAACAATCAAATAAATAAGTGTGTGTGTGTGTGTGTGTGTGTGTGTGTGTGTGTGTGTTACAGAGGGTGGACTCTGACCCTGCAGGTTTGCTGCTAAGCTCTCAGACGTTCACCGCAGAGACCGCGAACACCACGACCACCACACACATCACCAAGGTAACACATGCACACATCACCAAGGTAACACACACATGCACACATCACCAAGGTAACACACACATCACCAAGGTAACACACACACACACATCACCAAGGTAACACACACACACACACACATCACCAAGGTAACACACACACACATCACCAAGGTAACACACACATCACCAAGGTAACACACACACACCCTAACCTCTGTGTGTGCAGACGGTGAAGGGAGGAGTCTCGGAGACTCGGATCGAGAAGAGGATCGTGATCTCCGGAGACACCGAGATCGACCACGACCAGGTGACACTTCATCATTAACCTGTTCAGCCCCGAGCCGGTTGTTCAGGCCTCAGGCTCCAAAATGACATTCCCACAACAAATGACTATATCTTCTAAAAGGGGTCAATTAATCATCTTTCTTCTCAAAGCAATAATAATGTAGAAGAGTCAGAATCAATATAGATGTTTTTATTTAAAAGTAAATTCAGATTGAAAATCGTAAAAAAATGTAAATGATAGTGTCCGTCCAAAACCATGACTTCTAGTGAAACCTTGGATGATGAGATGATGACTAACCGCATGTGATAAGTACCCTGTATCCAGAACACGTGACCTTTTTAGAGAGGTTTAGCAAAACGTCTGGGGTCATTTGGGTGGATTTGCCGTTTCTCTGGCCCCCCTCGTCGACTTTGATGATTGTCATTTCTTTTGAACCGTTAGAGCCAATAGAATCGAGGGGAGGTTCCTAAATCCACCTACACGTTACCATGAGGAGTGAGAGTGATGCGCACGCAGCTTGCCCAAACCGAAAGCTATGTTACGCTCTGAAAACTGAAAACTAGACTTATTGCTGATGGATTATCAGAAATCATTTCAAAGTGACTCGCTGCACCCTCGCTGCGAGGGGGACCCAAGTTCCCATCAGCAGAAACACGTGGGTTTGCTATCCTGGCTCCAAGATGGTGGAATGAGCTCCCCATTGACATCAGGACAGCAGAAAGCTTACACACCTTCCAGACTGAAAACTCATCTCTTTCGACTCCACTTCCAGCCATAGAATTACTAACAAAGCACTTATATACTAACAAAGGACTGGCTCCTCTAAAGCCAGCTGAGTAGCACTTGAAGTGTTTGGCTCTATGAAACCTGATGTACTTTATGATTCTGTTTCTTCAGGGTTGTATTTTGTTGGTCGAACGCACTTATTGTAAGTCGCTCTGGATAAAAGCCTCAGCTAAATGCAATGTCATTATTAACACTCTAACCAGGTGACACTTTGTCATTAACAGGTAAGGAAACGCTCTAAAGGTGACGCTCTGACCCGGGTTAACAGGTGTATCCCGGGTTAACTAACCCAGGTTAACTAACCCTCTTTAAGGCTCTTGAGACGGTTCTCTGTAATGTAACATTTGTGATATTGGTCTATATGAATAAACATTGATTGATTGATTCTCTCTGAGACTTTAGAACAGCTCCACATCTTATTTCACCCTAACTTCAGGAGTTTCTCTGTCCTGGCACGGAGACTAACACACACACACACACACACACACACACACACACACACACACATACATACTCTCACACACAGATGCTGCAGCAGGGTGTGTGTGAGTGTGTGAGTGTGTGTGTGTTAGTCTCCGTGCCAGGCGGGATCCGAGGAGGGTTTGAGGCGCTCAGGCAACGAGCTCCTCAGCCCGGGCTCCATCTGAGCCTCTTTGGCTATCTAACCCTCTCTAAAGGCCCGGACACACCAATCTGACTCCAAATAACTGACACAGACGGACCCGACTGTCTGCGTCTTGGCCATGTGTCGCTCTGGAACACACCGCAAAGACTTCAGCCGACGGCCAAGAAGCACGTACGAACTGCGCATGCGTGAGTGGCAATACCTCTCCTGACCAGTTGGCGGCGGTAGTGTGTATTCGTCATTCAAAAGAGGCAACAGGAAGACAGACTGCGTGATAACCGAGAGAAGAAGAACAGACTGCGTGATATAAACAACAGATATCGTGCGTTCCACGCTCCCTCTCCAGAACCTGTCGAGAGCTGGAGTTCAATCAAATCTCACATCTGCCTTCTTAGTCGTTTGTTTGGGTCCCTCACTTCCGTTGCGTTTCTCATGCACTGATTCGCCAGCTGAACAGCCAATCAGAGTGATTTCTTTGGCCGACGGCCCAAAGTCGCCTTTTTTCGACTAATCGGCCTGGTGTGTCCGTGCCTTAAGGCTCTAACCCAGGTTAACTAACACGGGTTATCTAACCCTCTCTAAGGCTCTGGAGGCCGCTCTCTCTGAGGCGCGACGCCAACATCCTGAACTTTCCGTCACTCGAGTCGTCATCCACAAAGAGACAGAGGTTTCTCCTGATCATGTGACCGATTAGTGACATCACAGGTAACAGGTGCAGCCCCGTGCTGGATGCTGATTGGCTGCTGCTGCATGGCTGTTTGCACTTTCACCTGGAAAAAAACCTGGAGGATCCAGGGAGAGATCTAATTGGTTGAAACGTTTAGCACAGGAAAATGTAGTCTGAAGAGGAAGTAAAAAATACAGTGAAGATCAGAGGACAGTGGGGACACCAGCATGCTATGCTAATATTTGCATGCTACGCTAATATTAGCATGCTAATATTATCATGCAAATATTAGCATGCTACGTTCAACTAATAGTCAAGCTTTGAAATTACTCTGCTAATTAGCATGCCACTCACTGGCTAGCTCGTTCGTTAACGGTAAATGTTGCTGCAAGGGATTGTGGGGCGGCTTCATATCATTTCCTTCAATGCCTGAGAGGGAAACAAACGCAGGGTTCTGATTGGTCGACAAGACTCCTGTCTCACTGCTGCACCTGTCTGTCTTTCAGGACTGAAGCTACAAGACTGCAGGATCATGGGAGCAGTGGACACACACACACACACAGACACACACAGACACACACACAGAGACACACACACAGAGACACACACAGACACACACACACTCACAGCGTCAGACACACAGACACACACACACTCACAGACACACACAGACACACACACAGAGACACACACAGACACACACACACACACACACACAGACACACACACACTCACAGCGTCAGACACACACACACTCACAGAGACACACACACACACACACACACACAGACACACACTCACAGCGTCAGACACACACACAAGTCAGTCAACCTCAGTTGAACTCTCAAAGTGAACTCCAGGCCCCGCCCCCTCACATCTGATTGGTTGGTTGACTCAAGGTGCTCCATATTAAACTTCAGTACTCTTTTAATAAAAGTCTTCGTCATGTTTTCGGAGTCGCTGATCCTAATCATGTTAGCATAGCATCACATGTTAGCATAGCATCATCTGCACCAGCTTTCCCTGGATGATAAACAGGAAGTAGAATTCATATTTATATCGACTGTACAGCTCCAACATTAGTAACAGGAAGTGGAATTTTATTCTGACATCTGATGCAAACTGTTTCCTGTAAAATAGCATGTTTGCTAGCACTGTAGCCGCTAACTGTATAGCAGCTTAAACTCTGTATTTACCCACAATGCAATAGTAATGTGCTATTCTTCTCACCATGGAAACCATGTTATTATTTATTCACAGTGATGTTGATGTATGTTTATTTATTATTGATCTGTGTTGTAATCCCAACCCGAGAACGTAAAACTGAGCGTAAACTGTATGATGTAAATTGTACGATGTTGGCTAGCTAGTCTCTGAAGAAAAGAGCCTCAGATAAACAACGTAGACTCGTGTTACCATAGAGAGTTCAAGATAAGCTACATTTATGTAGATGTTACATATTTAGACTTACATTTATATCGCGAAGTCGCAATATAAATCTAAAATCTGATCGTGCGGGAGAAACATCGTAATCATCGAGCTAACATTATCATTGGGCTATCAGGCTAACATCAGGCTAACACCGGGCTAACACCGGGCTAACTTCGGGCTAACCCCGGGCTAACATCGTACAGATTACGCTCCACTCTGCACACTTCCCGAGGTATTTTATTTTCATCATGAATTCTTACAAGTTTTCGCCGCTGAACTGAAATAAAACAATTAAACTGGACTTCCTGTCTGAATGTATTTTATTGATTGATGAAGAAACAGAGTTACAGAGGGAGGGAGGAGAGCATCATGTAACAGCCTTCATCAACAATGATATCTAAACGTCGTTTATTACAGAAGTACAGATTAAATTATGTTTTCTGGTTAACTTTAATTCATCTGTTATTCATGTTCTATGTTTATGTTCTCAGATCTCGAACTTTCCCACAATAATATAGACGTTTATCGTGCTAACTCTTCTTCATGTAGCGTTAGCTTTATGCTAGCTGGCTCCAACCAGACGTAGCACAAGGTAGGAAGCATAAGTAAAAAGGAAGCTTTTCATTGGACAAAAGAGTGGAAAGGGGCGGGAATTAGGAAAGGCCAATTCATTAAACAAAACTGTTGTGTCTGCCGGCCAATCAGAGCTGAGCTACTTGTTGCTTAGCAACAGGACAGGAGTTAGGAGTCACGCCCAACAGGAAGTGGGCGGAACTTAACTCCAGAGCGTCATTCAGGTGAGACTTAATGAGATGAAGCTTCCTCAGACAGCCTGAGAACCTGGAGCTCACAGACAGGCAGTTCTGCTTCACACCCACTGAGAGACAGACAGGTGAGGGGGAGACAGGTGAGGGGGAGACAGACAGGTGAGGGGGAGACAGGTGGAGTCAGACAGATGGAGAGAGACAGGTTAGTGCGAGTCTTTGACAGATCGTCATGTTTGGATCACCTTTAACTGAGTGGACAGATCTCTCACCTGGGAATCCGCCCAGGTAGACAGGGTTGTTGGTCTCAGCAGAGGTGGATTGTGGGTAAGGGTTGGGGGTGGAGTAGCTCCTCCCATCAACGCTCAGACTCAGGCTGTGTTTGGTCTTCTTTGCCACCAGGTGGTGCCAGAGCCCATCACACAGCAGGGGGCCAATCGAACGCACCGACACTCGCCCCGCCCCGTTGTTCACGTTAAACACCACCTGAGGACACACACATTCCTGTTATTATCTCTGTGTGAGGACATAAACACACCTGAGGACACACACATTCCTGTTATTATCTCAGTGTGAGGACATAAACACCTACATTTGTACCCGACCAATCAAATCTCCCCATTCCTAATAACATGCATGATGTAATCTCGAGGGAGGGGCATAAAGCTGACTTGAAGGTAAACACACAGCAACTGTCACATGACTCCTGAGCCTCACCCCCTGTCACATGACTCCTGAGCCTCACCCCCTGTCACATGACTCCTGAGCCTCACCCCCTGTCACATGACTCCTGAGCCTCACCCCCTGTCACATGACTCCTGAGCCTCACCCCCTGTCACATGACTCCTGAGCCTCACCCCCTGTCACATGACTCCTGAGCCTCACCCCCTGTCACATGACTCCTGAGCCTCACCCCCTGTCACATGACTCCTGAGCCTCACCCCCTGTCACATGACTCCTGAGCCTCACCCCCTGTCACATGACTCCTGAAGCCTCACCCCCTGTCCACATGACTCCTGAGCCTCACCCCCTGTCACATGACTCCTGAGCCTCACCCCCTGTCACATGACTCCTGAGCCTCACCCCCTGTCACATGACTCCTGAGCCTCACCTGTCCGTGGATCAGCTCCAGCCCGATGGCGTCCACCTTGGCGCTGCTGATCCCCAGCAACACGGCTTCTGATTGGCTCGTTCGAAACTCGAAGGCCACAGACACATCAGAGCCCACCTTATAACCATCACGCACTACACACACACACACACACACACACACACACACACACACACACACACACACACACACACACACACACACACACACACACACACACACACACACACACACACACACACACACACACACACACACACACACACACACACACACACACACCACACACACACACACACACACACACACACACATTTAACCACTAGGAACATCATCAGATTAAATATTAAATTATTAATATATTGTAAATTATATAATTAGTTGGACTCACTCAGGGCGGCGTATCCACTGCCGTTAAAGTAACTGCCTGTCTGGTCGTTGGTGAAACAGGAAGTGACATCATGCTGTGAAGCTGGAGAGGACAGATCCAACATGGCGCCGTTCAGACTGACGGAGCGAACGCATCCCGAGAAGCTGCTGCTGGCCTGAGAGACAGGAAGTCACACCTGTGTTTACTCAGGAACACAGTGACATCACTAGGGAACACTCATATTGGATAGCGCTCCACCTGTTAGGCTAAGGGGCGGGACATCTCTAAACAGGTTGATATTTATATTCACAGGTAAGGGTAAAGTAGAGGCACTACATACTGATATACACCTGAACATATATATACACAGGTAAGGGTAAAGTAGAGATGTACACCTGAACCTGTGTACAGGTAAGGTAAGGGTCTCACGTTGATCCTGCGGGTGGAGTGTGTGTGAGGGAGGCCTCCCAGGAAGAGTCTGTCCTCCACGTCCAGCTGGTTTCCTTTAATAAACACAGAGTCTGGAGTCCTGCCGTCGAGCGATAGAGAGACCGAGCGCCGGCTCACCTCCCCGATCACCTGAGAGGACAGGTGTTATCATTGATCACCAGGTAGGGTTAGTTCATGATGCAGAGGATGATTGATTCATCGTTCTTGATTCATGTTGAACATCGATTAATGTCACCTGGAGGCGTGGTGTTCGCCCTTTAATTAAGGACAGTGTGCCTGTCTGCCTGTGTGTGTGTGTGTGTGTGTGTGTGTGTGTGTGTGTGTGTGTGTGTGTGTGTGTCTCACCGTGTGCCACTCCCCATCATTAATGGTGCTGGAGGAGGTGCAGGAGGCGGGACCTCTCCCCAGGTCAGCTGATAGGACGAGACGGCCGCCCGTCATCCGGAGAACGATGAAGTCCATCTGCTTGGCGTCAGAGAGCAAGACCAGCTGGCCAACCAGGGCCCGGCTCCTGAGCGACAACCTGAGGGACACACTGCGAGAGGGGGGGTTACACAACAACAACAACAACCCCCCCCCCCCAGGTCTTCCTGTTCAGACTCACCTCTTCCTGATGCTGCTGGGGCTGATGCTGAAGGTCATGTGACTGTGTTTGGATGAACCGAACTGAACAGCTGACGGCAGCACGGCTGGCTCCGCCTCCAACACACACTGCAACACACATACACCAACAATCAATAACAACATTCAAGCACTTTTCAAGGTGTATTTCAAGCTTACAAGCAGCTTCCAGCTGTTGTAAATTATATATTTATATACACATACTTATACTTATTTCCCTACCTCACATTAAATCAGATGTTCTTTATGCGATAAACAACGTGTGTTTGGTGATAGCCTTCTACACGAGGAGGTAACGTGAAACAAAGTGTAACACGTCAAAGTGAGCGACCCGTCTGAACGGAGACTGGGCCTCGCATGAAACCTGAGGCTGGCAGTGACCACACGGCTTCTACTCTCTACAGCTCAGAGGTACATGGTGTACTTCTACTCTCTACAGTTCAGAGGTACATGGTGTACTTCTACTCTCTACAGTTCAGAGGTACATGGTGTACTTCTACTCTCTACAGTTCAGAGGTACATGGTGTACTTCTACTCTCTACAGTTCAGAGGTACATTGTGTACTTCTACTCACTACAGTTCAGAGGTACATGGTGTACTTCTACTCCTCTACAGTTCAGAGGTACATGGTGTACTTCTACTCCTCTACAGTTCAGAGGTACATGGTGTACTTCTACTCTCTACAGTTCAGAGGTACATGGTGTACTTCTACTCTCTACAGTTCAGAGGTACATGGTGTACTTCTACTCTCTACAGTTCAGAGGTACATGGTGTACTTCTACTCTCTACAGTTCAGAGGTACATGGTGTACTTCTACTCTCTACAGTTCAGAGGTACATGGTGTACTTCTACTCTCTACAGTTCAGAGGTACATTGTGTACTTCTACTCACTACAGTTCAGAGGTACATGGTGTACTTCTACTCACTACAGTTCAGAGGTACATGGTGTACTTCTACTCCACTACAGTTCAGAGGTACATGGTGTACTTCTACTCACTACAGTTCAGAGGTACATGGTGTACTTCTACTCTCTACAGTTCAGAGGTACATGGTGTACTTCTACTCCTCTACAGTTCAGAGGTACATGGTGTACTTCTACTCCTCTACAGTTCAGAGGTACATGGTGTACTTCTACTCCTCTACAGTTCAGAGGTACATGGTGTACTTCTACTCCTCTACAGTTCAGAGGTACATGGTGTACTTCTACTCCTCTACAGTTCAGAGGTACATGGTGTACTTCTACTCTCTACAGTTCAGAGGTACATGGTGTACTTCTACTCTCTACAGTTCAGAGGTACATGGTGTACTTCTACTCTCTACAGTTCAGAGGTACATGGTGTACTTCTACTCTCTACAGTTCAGAGGTACATGGTGTACTTCTACTCTCTACAGTCAGAGGTACATGGTGTACTTCTACTCTCTACAGTTCAGAGGTACATGGTGTACTTCTACTCACTACAGTTCAGAGGTACATGGTGTACTTCTACTCACTACAGTTCAGAGGTACATGGTGTACTTCTACTCACTACAGTTCAGAGGTACATGGTGTACTTCTACTCTCTACAGTTCAGAGGTACTGGTACTTTCAAGTTATGGTGTACTTCTACTCCTCTACAGTTCAGAGGTACATGGTGTACTTCTACTCCTCTACAGTTCAGAGGTACATGGTGTACTTCTACTCCTCTACAGTTCAGAGGTACATGGTGTACTTCTACTCCTCTACAGTTCAGAGGTACATGGTGTACTTCTACTCCTCTACAGTTCAGAGGTACATGGTGTACTTCTACTTCCTCTACAGTTCAGAGGTACATGGTGCACCCTCGCTGCGAGGGGACCCAAGTTCCCATCAGCAGAAACACGTGGGTTTGCTATCCTGGCTCCAAGATGGTGGAATGAGCTCCCCATTGACATCAGGACAGCAGAAAGCTTACACACCTTCCAGACTGAGAACTCATCTCTTTCGACTCCACTTCCAGCCATAGAATTACTAACAAAGCACTTATATACTAACAAAGGACTGGCTCCTCTAAAGCCAGCTGAGTAGCACTTGAAGTGTTTGGCTCTATGGAACCTGATGTACTTTATGATTCTGTTTCTTCAAGGTTGTGTCTTCCTGGTCGTATGCACTTATTGTAAGTCGCTTTGGATAAAAGCGTCAGCTAAATGCAATGTAATGTAATGTAATAATCAACCATTGATGAAGCCATATCTAGGAGCTTATATAATTGAATAGTTATCCATTTCTTTTATTGTTCTCATTGTTTATAGTAAATGTTCCTTTAGATTCTTAAGTGTATCTAATAAGTTGTACCATGCCTCTGTTTGGTAAAGGCAGCCTTTGGGCCTCGGGGGAGGGGAGACCTGCTCACTAGAAAGCTGGGAAACAGGTGGTAGTGAGCGGTGCACTCGGTAGGCCTATGGTTCTTTACCATGGGGTAACAAGGGAGAGAAAGGCTTCATGTGTTTACAATCAATTGCTGAAACCACTTTTGCTCGGACCGCGATTTTTACCCAAGCGTAAGATTCGCTGACGGCGCTTTGCTTAGTTATATTTCTTTCTTACATTTTTATGATTTTGGCCGCTATAGTCTGCCTGTCTGTCTCTATCTCTCTGTCTGTCTGTCTCTCTCTCTGTCTCTCTCTCTGTCACCTTCTGGCACACATCTATCACTCATCAGAATGCCCAGGTCACACGCATAGCGCGGGAAGGCCGGAGCCTACGCGCATAGCGCGTAACGCGTAGCGCATAGCACGGGAAGGCCGGAGCATAGCGCGTAGCGCGTAGCGCATAGCACGGGAAGGCCGGAGCATAGCGCGTAGCGCGTAGCGCATAGCACGGGAAGGCCGGAGCATAGCGCGTAGCGCGTAGCGCATAGCACGGGAAGGCCGGAGCATAGCGCGTAGCGCGTAGCGCATAGCACGGGAAGGCCGGAGCGGAGCTGTTTTATGTAGAAGCGAAGCAATTAAGTTCCGACTTGTCTCTTTTCTTTTAATCTAAAAAACGAACTATTCAGCAATTTATTGTAAAAGTAAAGCATTTACATTTTCAAGCACTTTGTCCTAAATCCAAGCACTTTACAAACCTTGAAAACACCACATTCAATTTCAAGCATTTTCAAGGATTTCCAGCCCCCGTACAAACGCTGCGTTATTAATAATGAGCATATTTATTACATCAACTCATTACCGTTAGAGCTCCAGGTGTGAAGGCGCTCAGGTGAGTGGGCGGGGCTCCAGGTAAGTGGGCGGGGTCAGGAGTTGGTTCTACTTCCTGGTCATCGGGAAGCACCTCCACCTCCACCTTCTCCAATAAGCAGCTGTCAAGCTCCGCCCCCTCATACTTCAAGGCTCCTGATAGGTCCACGAGCCTGGAGGGAGCAGCCAATCAGAGCACTTAGCACACAGACAGGAAACTGTGCCTGTGTGTGTATTTGTGTGTGTGACTTACGCTCCGCCCACCACCAGGTGTTGGATGCAGCCTCTGAACCTCCTGGACAGACCCTGCACTCTGATTGGAAGACGAGACTCCTCCCCTAATGGCAGCCCACCAATGAAGAAAGAGGCCGGAGACCATCGAGGAAATCCGCCCGGCAACAGAGAGACGGACTTCAGGTGTTCCTCGTCCACCTGCACCGACAGAGACCTGAGAGACAAACAGGTGAGGTTAATACAGACAGGTGAGACAGGTGAGGTTAATACAGACAGGTGAGTTTAATACAGACAGTTGAGGTTAATACAGACAGGTGAGGTTAATACAGACAGGTGAGTTTAATACAGACAGGTGAGGTTAATACAGACAGGTGAGGTTAATACAGACAGGTGAGACAGGTAAGGTTAATACAGACAGGTGAGGTTAATACAGACAGGTGAGGTTAATACAGACAGGTGAGACAGGTAAGGTTAATACAGACAGGTGAGGTTAATACAGACAGGTGAGACAGGTAAGGTTAATACAGACAGGTGAGGTTAATACAGACAGGTGAGACCGGTGAGTTTAATACAGACAGGTGAGGTTAATACAGACAGGTGAGACAGGTAAGGTTAATACAGACAGGTGAGGTTAATACAGACAGGTGAGACAGGTGAGGTTTATACAGACAGGTGAGACAGGTGAGGTTAATACAGACAGGTGAGACAGGTAACACGTACTTCCTGTTGATGTTGAGGATCACTGAGTGTTTTGTTCCGTCGCCGAACGTTCCTCCGTCAGGTCTCACCACCATCACCCTCTGAGAAGCTCCCACTTCCCCTAGCTCCGCCTCCAATGCACCTGAGAGCAGGTGGACCGACAGGAAATGCTGCAGATACACACACACACACACACAGTCAGCATTATGTCTGATTCCCCGACAGGAGTCAGCATGATGAGCCCAGGCGTGGCAGGTGACCTGTCTGTCTCACCTGTCTCTGGCTCTTGTCGTCTCTGAAGGCAGCCAGCAGGACTCCTGATTGGTTGTTGGAGGAGAAGGAGAAGAGAAGCTCCGCCTCCTGACCGAGGGAGGGGGGGGGCGATCTGAACGAACCCTCCAGAGAGTAGAGAGACACTTCGTACCGCCTGCAACACGGTGGTTATATTAAACACACGTTAGCATACGTTAGCATGTTATATTAAACACGTTAGCAGACATTAGCATGTTATATTAAACACGTTAGCATACGTTAGCATGTTATATTAAACACGTTAGCCTACATTAGCATGTTATATTAAACACGTTAGCATACGTTAGCATGTTATATTAAACACCTTAGCATACGTTAGCATGTTATATTAAACACGTTAGCATACGTTAGCATGTTATATTAAACACGTTAGCCTACATTAGCATGTTATATTAAACACGTTAGCCTACATTAGCATGTTATATTAAACACGTTAGCATACGTTAGCATGTTATATTAAACACGTTAGCATACATTAGCATGTTATATTAACATGTGTGTGTGTGTGTGTCTCTGTGTGAGTGAGTGTGTTTGTGTCTGTCTCTCTGTGTGTGTGTGTGTGTGTGTGTGTGTGTGTGTGTGTGTGTGTGTGTGTGTGAGTGTGTCTGTCTCTGTGTGTGTGTGTGTGTGTGAGAGTGAGTGTGTGTGTGTCTGTCTGTCTCTCTGTGTGTGTGTGTGTGTGTGTCTGTCTCTCTGTGTGTGTGTGTGTGTGTGTGTGTGTGAGTGTGTATGTGTGTGTCTGTCTGTCTCTGTGTGTGTCTGTCTGTCTGTGTGTGTGTGTGTGTGTGTGTGCGTGCGTGCGTGTGTGTGTGTGTGAGTGTGTATGTGTGTGTCTGTCTGTCTCTCTGTGTGTGTGTGTGTGTCTGTCTCTCTGTGTGTGTGTGTGTGTGTGTGTGTGTGTGTGTGCGTGCGTGTGTCTGTCTGTGTGAGAGTGTGTGTGTGTGTGTGTGTGTGTGTCTGTGTGTGCGTGCGTGTGTCTGTCTGTGTGAGAGTGTGTGTGTGTGTGTGTGTGTCTGTCTGTCTCTCTGTGTGTGTGTGTGTCTGTCTCTGTGTGTGTGTGTGTGTGTGTGTGTGTGTGTGTGTGTGTGTGTGTGTGTGTGTGTGTGTGTACCTCCAGCACGCAGCCCTTCCTGACTCCATAAGCGTCTCTCAGAAGGTCAAAGTTCGATCGGGCGATTTCCACATTCTTTATGCAGCCCACGTATGACCTGGAGACCACCTGTCGCCTAGCAACAACACAGGTAGGAAATGTCAGACAGGTAGAGAGAGACAGACACATACCAACAGTTAGACAGGTAAGGAGGCAGGGACTCACCTGATTGGCCGAGAGGCAGGAAGTCCTCCGATGTAGATGGGGTCGAGGTCGGAGCGGTTCAGGTCGGAGGCGGTTCCCGGAGACTCCGCCTCCAACACCTCCTTCTCTGATGATTGGTCGGCTGCCATGATGGACAGGTAGCCTGGACACAGGTGAGAGGACACCAAATCAGTTAAATTAAATTAATTATTATAACAGCAGTACCTTTGCGTTTGCTCCTCTGCAGTAGTTAGCAGTAGCTTAGCATCAGTTAGCAGTAGCTTAGCATCAGTTACCTTTGCGCTTGCTCCTCTGCAGGGTGATCTTGTACCAAACCCCTGAGTTGTACTTCCTGTTGGAGGTCAGGATCAAAGCTCCGGAGCCGAGGTCAAAGGTCAGCCGGACATGCCCCCCCACCAGCTCCATGGACAGGAAATCTCTCTGCAGGTAACAGGAAGTGAGGTCAGCACCCTTCACAATAAGAGCCTCAACCGAAACAGGTGAGTTAGTGTCGTACCGTGTTGTTGGAGGCCAGGTACAGCAGTAATCCGCCCGGCGACAACGTTTTGAACAGCAGGACGATGGAGGTGGACGTCGCTCTCAGAGACTTCTGCACCAATGAGAATCCAGATCCATCAAAGTGGAAAGAAGTCTCCTCCGTCTGGGGACTGAGAGACAGACAGGTGACACACCTGTAGTGACACACCTGTAGTAGGGATGTGCATCTCCATCACTGAGGCAGATGCGATGCGCATCTCGATACGTTGGCACGATACGATACATTAACGATACCTTTGAAACACCAGGCGATACGATGCGACTCAACACGATGCAAAATAATGAAACTTCAATTTGGTACGACAGAGGACTTTTGTTTTATTCCTCATGCAGCGAATCATACATTAACAAAAAAGTGCTTTCCATATGTGCTTCTCTCTGCTAGCACTAAGCACTCTCCAGAGTTCAATGTGAGCTCACAGTTAAACACTTTAAGGATGCTCAGGATGAACAATGTGCAGATAGCAGCTGCCATAGAGCCATGCCCATCCAGCCTGACGTGCTGAACACTCATCCAGAGGCCACTCACCAGAGAGCAGAGAGCACTGGTTTCTATGGGAACCATAAAGAAAGCAACCTCTCTCACAAACAGCTCTTTCTGCGTACAGGAAGACATTGAACTGTGATTGGCCGTCACGGGCTGCTGTAAGCTAAACCCCTCTCTCCGAGTGAACCCCTCACTGAGTGATTTCACTCTGTCTAACTTCCAGGGTTCTCTTCTCAGACCCCATGTCGCCTCTTTATGGGCGTCGCTAGTCCCTCGTACTACTCGTGTACTTTAAAGCGGCTCGGCATCGTTTACAATTTGAGAGCCATTTTTCAAGTTGACCGTCTTTCTTGTAAAATCCGAAGTGTTGCCAAACGTTTGATTTGTAGGTATTGTTGGATGCGCTGTGTTTCTCTTTCTCCTCGACTCCATGTGTGTTGATAACTGAGACTCTGGGCCTCCGTAGTGTTTCTCTTTCTGCTCGACTCCATGTGTGTTGATAACTGAGACTCTCTGCCTCCGTAGTGTTTCTCTTTCTCCTCGACTCCATGTGTGTTGATAACTGAGACTCTGGGCCTCCGTAGTGTTTCTCTTTCTCCTCGACTCCATGTGTGTTGATAACTGAGACTCTCGGCCTCCGTAGTGTTTCTCCTTTCTCCTCGACTCCATGTGTGTTGATAACTGAGACTCTGGGCCTCCGTAGTGTTTCTCTTTCTCCTCGACTCCACGTGTGTTGATAACTGAGACTCTCGGCCTCCGTAGTGTTTCTCTTTCTGCTCGACTCCATGTGTGTTGATAACTGAGACTCTGGGCCTCCGTAGTGTTTCTCTTCTGCTCGCTCATGTGTGTTGGATAACTGAGACTCTCGCCTCGTAGGTTTCTCTTCTTCCTCGACTCCATGTGTTGATAACTGAGGACTCGGGCCTCCGTGGTGTTTCTCTTTCTCCTCGACTCCATGTGTGTTGATAACTGAGACTCGGGCCTCCGTAGTGTTTCTCTTTCTGCTCGACTCCATGTGTGTTGATAACTGAGACTCTGGGCCTCCGTAGTGTTTCTCTTTCTCCTCGACTCCATGTGTGTTGATAACTGAGACTCTGGGCCTCCGTAGTGTTTCTCTTTCTGCTCGACTCCAATGTGTGTTGATAACTGAGACTCTGGGCCTCCGTAGTGTTTCTCTTTCTGCTCGACTCCATGTGTGTTGATAACTGAGACTCTGGGCCTCCGTAGTGTTTCTCTTTCTGCTCGACTCCATGTGTGTTGATAACTGAGACTCTGGGCCTCCGTAGTGTTTCTCTTTCTCCTCGACTCCATGTGTGTTGATAACTGAGACACAAAGTCGAAGTAAAAACAATAAGTGTGGCTTGATATTGAGTAAGAAAAAGGTTGATAAACGCTGTGAGAATGGGTCTGCAGAGAGAATGGGTCTGCAGAGAGAATGGGTCTGCAGAGAGAATGGATCTGCAGAGAGAATGGGTCTGCAGAGAGAACGGGTCTGCAGAGAGAATGGGTCTGCACAGAGAATGGGTCTGCAGAGAGAATGGGTCTGCAGAGAGAACTGTCTGCAGAGAGAATGGGTCTGCAGAGAGAATGGGTCTGCACAGAGAATGGGTCTGCACAGAGAATGGGTCTGCAGTGAGAATGGGTCTGCAGAGATAACTGTCTGCAGAGAGAATGGGTCTGCAGAGAGAATGGGTCTGCAGAGAGAATGGGTCTGCAGTGAGAATGGGTCTGCAGAGATAACTGTCTGCAGAGAGAACTGTCTGCAGAGAGAATGGGTCTGCAGAGAGAATGGGTCTGCAGTGAGAATGGGTCTGCACAGAGAACTGTCTGTTATCAGCCTGCAGCCAGGGAGGAGAGATCAGCAGAGCTGCCTGCACTGAGTGTGTGAGGAAGTCCGTGGATTGGTCAATTTGAACCAATCAGCGGGGGCTTAACGTAACGGCTCCGCGGACGTAACGTAAGAATGGGTCTGCAGAGAGAATGGGTCTGCACAGAGAATGGGTCTGCAGAGAGAATGGGTCTGCAGAGATAATGGGTCTGCAGAGAGAATGGGTCTGCAGAGAGAATGGGTCTGCAGAGAGAATGGGTCTGCAGAGAGAACTGTCTGCAGAGAGAATGGGTCTGCAGTGAGAATGGGTCTGCAGAGAGAATGGGTCTGCAGAGAGAATGGGTCTGCAGAGAGAATGGGTCTGCAGGGAGAATGGGTCTGCAGAGAGAATGGGTCTGCACAGAGAACTGTCTGTTATCAGCCTGCAGCCAGGGAGGAGAGATCAGCAGAGCTGCCTGCACTGAGTGCGTGACGAAGTCCGTGGATTGGTCAATTTGAACCAATCAGCGGGGGCTTAACGTAACGGCTCCGCGGACGTAACGTAACGGCTCCACGGATTGGTCCGTTTCGTTCCGGGTACGGTTGACATCATGCGTACCCGGAAGAATCAAATGGACAATGACGTATCTCCAACGAGGCGTTTTGGGGAGGTACACCTGTACTGATACACCTGTGCTGATACACCTGTGCTGATACACCTGTACTGATACACCTGTACTGATACACCTGTGCTGATACACCTGTACTGATACACCTGTACTGATACACCTGTGCTGATACACCTGTGCTGATACACCTGTACTGATACACCTGTACTGATACACCTGTGCTGATACACCTGTACTGATACACCTGTACTGATACACCTGTATACAAAAAAAAGTCCCAAATGCATAGTTTTTTTGTAGTGCAAGTTTTGGTATGAAAATAAGGAACTCTAACATTTGGAATCATTAACTGTATTACACAGTTAGAAACAAACCACAAACAGTAACACACACACACACACACACACACACACACACACACACACACACACACACACACACACACACGGCCATATTATCTATAATGGCTGATGTCAAACTAAAAGGTTCAATAAGCTACAACTAAAAAGAATGTCTTGAAAATATTACAATAAATGTGTTTCAATAAAAGGCAATACAGAACTGAGTAACATCTCCTGATGTCAACATATAAAATAAATACAATAATATAAAACAAAATAAAATGTGTACCTTTAGGAGCAATGTCTAACATGTATAATTAGCTTGTGAGTGTGTGAGGCCATTATGCCTAAATAAAGGTGCTCAAGCTTTACTCTAGTTTCAAGTTGTTCTTCAGAAAGATGAGTTTGTCTCCGTTGTCAGCAGTGAGGGCAGATCTGTTGGCGGTAACTATGGTAACTATGTCACCTGCCGTGGAGGAAACGCTCTCGCTGGGACTGAGACTGACTCGGATGTGATTGAGAATGTTTGACGTGTTACCACCAGCATACCGCACCGCTGTGGAACAACGCCGACACACCGTCGTTGTAGTCCACAGGGAACCCGAAATGTTCCCACACAGCTGATTCAAACGGAGCAGGTGGGTCTTCTAGCTGTGTGTTGTGTGAACTCGCCATAGCTACTCTTCTTCATGTATTGTGTTTGTTTTGTTGTGTTCTTGTTCTTCATTTGTTATTTACGGGCGGCTGGCTTTTAGGCGCAATACCGCCCCCTGGATTATATATAGTGTAATGCTGCCCTGAGTGACAGACTTTTTTCCCACTCGTAAAAAAAGGCGTATTCGCCGTGTGACTGCATGTGCCGTGACGTCCAAACCGTGACGTCTGAACCGTGACGGTACGGGACGAATACGGATACCGTTACACCCCTAACCTGTAGTGATACACCTGTAGTGATACACCTGTACTGATACACCTGTAGTAATACACCTGTAGTAATACACCTGTAGTGATACACCTGTACTGATACACCTGTAGTAATACACCTGTAGTAATACACCTGTACTGATACACCTGTAGTAATACACCTGTAGTAATACACCTGTAGTGATACACCTGTACTGATACACCTGTAGTAATACACCTGTACTGATACACCTGTAGTAATACACCTGTACTGATACACCTGTACTGATACACCTGTACTGATACACCTGTACTGATACACCTGTACTGATACACCTGTAGTAATACACCTGTACTGATACACCTGTAGTAATACACCTGTACTGATACACCTTTAGTAATACACCTTTAGTAATACACCTGTAGTAATACACCTGTACTGATACACCTGTAGTAATACACCTGTAGTAATACACCTGTACTGATACACCTGTACTGATACACCTGTAGTAATACACCTGTAGTAATACACCTGTACTGATACACCTGTACTGATACACCTGTAGTAATACACCTGTAGTAATACACCTGTACTGATACACCTGTACTGATACACCTGTACTGATACACCTGTACTGATACACCTTTAGTAATACACCTTTAGTAATACACCTGTAGTAATACACCTGTACTGATACACCTGTAGTAATACACCTGTAGTAATACACCTGTACTGATACACCTGTACTGATACACCTGTACTGATACACCTGTACTGATACACCTGTACTGATACACCTGTAGTAATACACCTGTACTGATACACCTGTAGTAATACACCTGTACTGATACACCTTTAGTAATACACCTTTAGTAATACACCTGTAGTAATACACCTGTACTGATACACCTGTAGTAATACACCTGTAGTAATACACCTGTACTGATACACCTGTACTGATACACCTGTACTGATACACCTGTACTGATACACCTGTAGTAATACACCTGTACTGATACACCTGTACTGATACACCTGTAGTGATACACCTGTAGTAATACACCTGTAGTGATACACCTGTACTGATACACCTGTAGTAATACACCTGTAGTAATACACCTGTACTGATACACCTTTAGTAATACACCTTTAGTAATACACCTGTAGTAATACACCTGTACTGATACACCTGTAGTAATACACCTGTAGTAATACACCTGTACTGATACACCTTTAGTAATACACCTTTAGTAATACACCTGTAGTAATACACCTGTACTGATACACCTGTAGTAATACACCTGTAGTAATACACCTGTACTGATACACCTGTACTGATACACCTGTACTGATACACCTGTAGTGATACACCTGTAGTAATACACCTGTAGTGATACACCTGTAGTGATACACCTGTAGTAATACACCTGTAGTAATACACCTGTACTGATACACCTGTACTGATACACCTGTACTGATACACCTGTAGTGATACACCTGTAGTGATACACCTGTAGTGATACACCTGCACATGCAGTGTGTTTACCTGCTGAAGCAGCCTCCACACTCCCCCTCTCGGCGCTCGTAGTTCCAGAGTCCGATGTT
>CADEHL010000741.1:0-23486 GCA_902827135.1 Harpagifer antarcticus
GGGGTGGGTGTGGTGTGTGTTGGGGTGTGTGTGGGGGGGGGGGTGGGTGGGGTGGTGTGTGGGTGTGGTGTGGTGTGTGTGTGTGTGTGTGTGTATGTGTGTGTGGTGTGTGTGTGTGTGTGTGTGTGTGAGTGTGAGAGTGGTTGTGTGTGTGTGTGTGTGTGTGTGTTGTGTGATGTGTGTGTGTGTGTGTGTGTGTGTGTGTGTGTGTGTGTGTGTGTGTGTGTGTGTGTGAAGAGGAGATCAAAAGGAGAGAAGATGAAATAATCACACAGAGAGGGAAGGGTTTCCTGTCTGTGCTCTAATGGAGTCCCTCAGTCCAACTCTATTTGCATTAAACACAAATGAAATGCTGAACAAGTCTTTGTGCAAACGTTTAATATCACTCAGACCGATGTGGTTTCCTGGTGTTTCCAGTTGTTGGAACTGTGTGGAGCTGCTGGTGTTTGGTCTGCGGGGGATAAAGATATTAAAGGAAATATATTGTCAGGGTAGAGTGAAGCAGGCAGGACCCAAATTGAGATTTAAACAGAACAATTCTTTATTTCAACAGAACTCTTCCCCGTGAAACAGTCAAGACAAACAAGGATCTCACAAAGACTAACAGGAAAAAAGGAACCTCAATGCACACAGGACTAATCAAAGAACAAGAGACAGGTGAGGAGGGAGGAGAAAACACAGGGGCACCAGGTGAACACAATCAGGAAATCAGACACAGGAGGGCAAACACAGAGGCAGGAATCAACAGACAAGACAGGGGGTGAACCCTTTCAAAATAAAACAGGAAACCAGAGACAGGCAAAACACAACACAGACAGACTGTGACATACATAATAATTCAAAGTAATGTTAGCCAGAAATGCGTAGATTGTGTTTCCTGATGTCAGCTGGAGATGCTCCTCTAAAATAAGATGTTTTTAAGAGACTCAAAAAGATGCTTCAGATGCCTTGTCTAAAAACAAGACTTCCGTTATTAAGTCTTATCTCAAGTGTAACGACATATTCTGACTAGAAATTAGACAACTATACTTGGCAAGATTGTACATGTTAGCAGTGCACACTTGAACTCAGGCCTTCGGAGAGAGACGTGATAACATGTACGATGAGATGCCACTTGATCTGATTCTGAATGACTTGTTTTGATGCAGATTGTCCCCCGGTCCTGTCTCTGAGCTGGCACCGTGAGTCCTGAGCTGCAGCTCCTCCTGCTGGTGGCTGCAGGGAGCGCAGGTAAACACAGGGACTCAGTGCATTCACTCAATGCTACACTTCACTGCAAAACTACTCAACAGTAGGACAAAGAACCTGCAGACATCAACTAGTTGTTAACATGCATATTAGCAGTATATTGGCTCTATATTAGCCCTTAGATGCCCGAGTGACTGGACCCTACACTCTTCCATAAGTGGGTCAACAAGGACCCGTATTAGAATATGTGTTTTATGCCCTTTTTGTCATTTTGGTTCAGAAAGATCACTTCTATAATATTTAGTATTATATATTGCTTCACTTCTATTTAATTTTTCACAGTCCCTTTTCAAAACTCATCTCTTCTGCTCTGGTCTACTCATAGCCCCCCACCCATCAATCCATGCCGGCTGATAGTCCTATACCCCCCACCCTAACCTTCCCTTATATTGTAAAGCGACTGTGAGTCCTTGAAAGCCCTATACAAATATAATGTATTATTATTATACTGACAGGTTTCAGATCTTGCTGTGTAAAGTAATCTTCCTGAGAGGTGTCACTTGTGATGTCGTCTGTGTGTTCCACAGTGAATGTATTCCTGACAGCAACAGGTGGTAAGAATCAAAGGTTCCCAGAGGATCCCATAGGAAATGCATGCGGGTCATTTTTTACCCACTTATGGAAGCTTGGGGTAGAAATACAAAAACTACAATTTCTTAAAATGTAATTTAAAATGTGAATGGCATGATATCCAAAACATGTTTTTGAGGTATAGCTGGAATATGAAATGATAACAATTGTTAATTTCAAAGTTCTTCAAGAAAACCACCTCACCGGGTCCAAAAAGACCCACTTCTGCATCTAAGGGTTAATAATTATAAAACACTTATTAATGCCTTATCCTACACGACCATATTCTGCAAGTAATAAGCCATCAGTTGAGAGTTGTTCCTCAATGACCCTCTAATTAGTGCTGATTGATTGTAAGTCAGGACGTTGTTGTACATGAGTCTTAATATGCTCAATATGGGCCTAATGAGGCAGCAGTACCACAAGAATAGTAATTCTCCCATAATAACACTTAACAGATATGATCTATTCTCATGGAACAAGACATGAAACTATAAGTGTTAGTTAAGTCTAAATAGCTCAGAGGTGTTTCTATCTAAGGATATGTTTTGGGGTGTTGACAGTTCAGGTACCAATAGCAAGGTGATATTGACCTGTATGTTTCATATGTACATTGTTATTAAAGTTAATATACCAGAAATCATGTTCAGGTTGGGAGTCACACTTTAGTTTTTGTTGATTTCTTTATAATTGGATTTCTTTATAATTTGTGTTCGTGAGTAGTAGTAAGAATACGCAGATTTAATAGAATAGAATAGAATTTTAGATGCAATGCATCTTTGTGTCAAAAAACTTTAAATGTTTCGTTTACAATCCTATTACTGTATATGAAAGCAAAAATAAAACACACCTTGTTTAATTGAAAACACATCATTCAACACATTTTCATAAAAACACATTACATTTTACCAAGTTAATGTCGTAGTGCATACAAGGTAATAGACTTAACGATTTGCACTGCTGCTTCTCTCCGCGTTTCATTTACAGTGATCGGTTTATCGTTCAATTCACACTGCCCAAGTAGATGTTTAGGAGTCTCTAGGAAGTATACGAATGCATTTCTTATATCAGATAAATGCATTAACATCACATGCAAATTCTCGATCCTTTCACCCGCAATGATTATAATCTGCTTTGCTTCTTCTTCGGTTTCACCATTATTAGCTCTGAATGTAATCCTTTCTGGGGCTTCTTGTGCTTCTTGTGGTCTGTTGAATACCTGGCGTAGGATTTGTTTAGCTGTAAGGGCAGGTACCATATAATTGTCTTCAAAATCTTTGTCTATGTCGTCACACGTTTTGGCATATCCTTCGATGTAATGACAACCGATACTAGAATAGAGATCCTCCAACAGTCTTTTAATACGTGTTCTGGCACTGTCGCCAATTTGGGCAATTCCACAGTATCGCGAGTTTTCTCTCATTATATTGAAGCAAAGCTCTGCCATTGCTTTTGGTATTTGCTCAACACATTCGCAGCAGTCGGTTAGCGGTAGATGATCTATAAGATTATTATGATCCGGTAATGGCTCTACAACACCATCCTCTAGTTGACAGAGGACACCTTCCTTCTTTTTGTCTTTTTCGTTTTCCATCCTTTTACCCCTTTTCTTTTCATTCGCATTCTGCGTCTGCTTTTCATTTTTCTTCTCCTTTTCATTTTGCTTTTTCTTTTTCTTCGTTTTTCTTTACTTTTTCTTTTCTTTTCTGCTAATTGTCATTTGCGATCTTGGCGAGTGGTATGAGATATACTGTTTCTAGAAAGGTTATCTATAATACCATCTTTTAAAGAAAGATATTCTTCATATGTCATGTTATCATGGTCCTCTTTAGTCCTAAAGACCTTACATGGATATGATATAGAGGAGAGCTCTTCTTCGGGAACATCCTCTCCCCTACTTTGTAACATCCAGTCATTAAGCCCATATCCGTTATCCTGGTGATAATAAGGGGAGGCTACATCAGACTTGGTTTTTCTCAGATCCATGGCTAGTTTTCAACGGTCGTCTTAGTGGGGTCCTTAGTTTTATATGATTTTCTGAGTGGGGTGGGACTTATTGCGTTGAGTGGGAGGAGTCATCTGTAGAAAGTACTCTGTTTGAGTAGATTTCGTTAAGATTCTGACTCTTAATGGCAGTTTGTGATTTTGAGGCTATTTCAGTGAAACAAGGCTGTTTTGAACATTTGACAGATTTATGCTTAAATTCTCTGAGAAAGTTACTGAAAGATACACTTTTGTGTATAAAAGCTGACCACTACCATGAAGTACTCTGTTTTAGTAGATTTCGTCAAGCATCTGACTCTTAATGGTCCTCTCTAGATTTGATTCAGGGTTTGTTTTAAATGATTTGTGCTTTGTGTGTACAGACACACAGAAAACACTGAAAACACAAACACCATAGTAGTGTTTTCTGTGTGTTTCTGTGTTTCTGCGTTTCTGTGTTTCTGTGGGTGTATAATACGCACGTTTCAATACACATTTATCCTACATCTTCCCTGTTATCCTCCCCTTGTTATAATGAAGACAGCAGTGCATGTGAAGGACTGTAATACACATGTATCAGACACGCTCCCCTTGCTATAATGAAGACACCAGTTTTTAAATGTAAAAAACACTTTTTATTTATTTTAAAAAAATGTCCTAATTACATTTTTATTTTTTCACACACAAAAATCAATAGTTATACTGATTGTAACATCCTCAGGACCATCTCCAGCTTAGAATTCCCCATATTACTGGAAATATCATGGTGGAGTTTTTTCACTTCAGTCAGAATATGCTGTTTTCGACACAAAGATGCATCACATCTACAAACAGAGCATACAGTGAGAGCACATGATACACTTTTGATGTTTGTTTCATTTCTGCTGTAATGTTACAGAATGTTTCGGAAAATGAAGATTCCAGGACCACTTTAAATGTTTCGTTTACAATCGTTTCCCAATGACCCAGAGTAGTACTGCCAGAACGAACGATATCCATAATGTCTTCCAGTTTACAAACTTCAGCCATTCTTTTTACACAGGGGTCACTACTCATTCTGTTTTCAATCGTCCTCATCACCACACTTATTAAAAGGGTATTGACTACATTATGATCAATATATACAGAGCGTTTTGCATAGTAGTTTCCCATTTTTATTTTACTTTAAAAGAGAAAAGTCAATGTATCGAACAAATCCCTGGCTTCAGTCAACTGCTGGTTAATAGTGTTCTTCTTCTCCATCCAACTCGGCATGGATCTTTTCAAGTCTCTCCTTGAGGTGTGTGCAATTTTTGAGATTGTGAAGAAAAGCCTCCGAAGCGCCTTGCATCCTCCAATCATCCGTGAAAATGTCTTTATCAATAAGAGTCTGGTCGATCTCAGTAATGAAGTCGGTGAGCCAGAGTCTTTTCATTAACGCGTTGTAATTGTTTCTGAAGTAAAAATCGGACATGTCATTCAGAAAATCGCGTTGCCTCTGGCCGGGGTGACTGACTCGGCACCCGTTGCAGATTTCTTCTCTATACCGATGTATCACCCTCTCCACAATATCAACCAAAAACTTAAAAAAGAAACATGAGGAACCCTCTGTAAAAGTGCGAGTCATTTTCAACAGTCAAAACCTTTTTTTGATGCATACAGCAAAATCTAATATTACACCCTCATATAACTTCATAGGGGGTTTCCTTATAGTTGTGTAAAGTAATTATTAAAAAAAGACAAAGATAGTGTTTTTAAAATTGTTTTATTATTTCCCTCTTTACGTAAGTACACAACCGGGGGGAAATCTGCCACTTCCCCACAGAGCCCCTCCTCCAGCACACATGAACGCGCGCCCATGACCAAAAGAGGGCACGAGATAAGTTTGTGCACAGATCCTCGGCTGTAGATGTCTGAACCCCGCACAGCTGCAGCATTTGTTTCTTGACTGGCGCTCCGGACGGATGGCGGTAAGTTGTCACAGGCATCTCTTGGTCATTTTTCCTTTTTTGAAAGGTGACTTGGAAAGTGGAAATTACTGTCTTTTATTTAGTTTTGAGCATATTTCTATTTTCATCTAATTCCACCCCCCACAATCTGCCAGCCTCATAGCCAGAGGAAGGGGGTGGAGAAAAGGGGGAGAGGCCTGGGCTGGGAGGGGGCGGGGCTAGACCCTCTCACGCATAACTTCAAAGAGACACCTAGATTAACATCAAAGGCTTATAACACACCACATCAAAGGGCAAAACATCAAAGGCTAATTAGATTAGATAACCCTGAGGGGACAGGGACCAGACAGCATAACCTCAAAGAGACTGCCTTAATCAACACATCAAATAATTAGATAACAAAGGCACTACACAGGGAGGCTTTTCACACCTACCCGTTATAACAACTCACATCAAAGGCTTAGACTACAAAGGGGTTTGAGGGGACAGGGGCCAGACAACATAACTTCAAAGAGACTGCCTTAATCAACACATCAAAGGCTTAGACAACAAAGGGGTGAGGGGACAGGGGCCAGACAACATAACTTCATAGAGACTGCCTTAATCAACACATCAAAGAATTAGACAACAAAGGGGTGAGGGGACAGGGGCCAGACAACATAACTTCAAAGAGACTGCCTTAATCAACACATCAAAGAATTAGACAACACAGGGGTGTGAGGGGACAGGGGCCAGACAACATAACTTCAAAGAGACTGCCTTAATCAACACATCAAAGGCTTAGACAACAAAGGGGTGAGGGGACAGGGGCCAGACAACATAACTTCAAAGAGACTGCCTTAATCAACACATCAAAGGCTTAGACAACAAAGGGGTGAGGGGACAGGGGCCAGACAACATAACTTCAAAGAGACTGCCTTAATCAACACATCAAAGAATTAGACAACAAAGGCACTCCACAGGGGGGCTTTTCACACCTACCCGTTATAACACCTCACCCCCTCACATCAAAGGGTCTCGAACAATGGGAGGCGGGACTTAGTTCAGATCAAAGGATCTCGACCAATGGGAGGCGGGACTTAGCTCATTTGCATAATTGGGGGGCGTGTCACATGTCATTTTTATGCATACCAATGTGACGAAAGGGGCATTGTTACTACTACTTTCGTGCTATGTTTGAATTCAAAGATGATTTTTCTGAACATGTTTTGTGGAGGCGTGTGGCGCAGTGGATAGAGCCTTGGTGTTGGAATCAGGGGGTCACAGGTTCAAACCCCACTGCAGTCAGCATGTCGTTGTGTCCCTGGGCAAGACACTTCACCCCAAATTGTTCCTGTGGGGGATTTCAGATACTGTGGATTCCCCACAGTATCGAGTATGTAAGTTGTTGATAAATGAGTGTGTGAACGGTGTGTGTGTAGAAAGCTTCAGAATATAGAGAGGAGTGAATGTGGACGCTTTGGTTTCTGTAAGAGATTTATGCTGAGCGAGGAGGAGAACAATATCATGGAGAGAAAGACATTTGCAACTCCCTCCTCTATGGCATCAGCACTACATCCCTCAGTAGACTCCAGCGTGTCCAGAGCTGCCAGACTCCTCACCCACACCAAGTCATGGCATCACATCACCCCGGTCCTCAAAGAACTCCACTGGCTCCCCGTTTCTCACCGCATCCACAACAAACTCCTGGTCCTCACTTACAAAGCCCTCCACCATCTGCCCCCCCCCTACCTCACTGACCTCCTCATCCTCTACCGACCCCCCTGGACCCTCAGATCCACCTCAGCCGGTTTGCTTTCCATCCCCAAGGCCAAACTCCGGAGCTTCGGGGACAGAGTCTTCTCTGTGGCAGCCCCGAAGCTCTGGAACTCCCTCCCCCAAGACCTCCGTGAGTCTGAGTCCCTCACCCTGTTCCAGTCCCGCCTCAAAACCCACCTCTTCAACTCTGTATCCATAAGCCCCCCCCCCCCCCCAACCAACTTCCTCCTGACTGCTTTTTCTGTTTTGTTTGCCTCCCTCAAAATGTAAAGCGTCTTTGGGTTCAAGAAAAGCGCTATCAAAGTACCATTTATTATTATTATTATTTGAGCAATTTCCAACATTTTAGGAAAACTGTCGAAATAATCAAATATAAAATACGTCGAGTAAAGTTTAAATAATAACTAATCTGATCAATACTCCATGTAATAATAATTAATCTGAGCATTGCTTTTTTTGCATCTGCGTCGCTGTGGAGATAATGTCAGATCGGTATTTGTTTCAACTCTGAGTTTAAAGTTAAATCAACTTAAACAACTTACAAAACAATGTTAAGCCAACTCCAACCTTTAAGTCATACCAACGAGGTTTACTTGCATTAATGAGTTGAAACAAAGATTGTCTTCAAGTTGACTTGATTTGCAGCAGGTGGACTTTCATTTGTTGAACTGACATGAGCTGTTTCACAGTGTGTAGGTTTCAATGTATTTCAAAGTGGGCCCATTGTAATTGTATTGATTTCCTTCAAATGTGCAGAGGACTCCCCAAGTGCTGTGTTTAAGTTATTTTATAGTAAGCTATCAGATATGTTTTGCGGCTCCAGACAAAAGAATGGGTGGAAAAGGGGTCAAAATGTCTCTTTGGGTCAAACAGGTTGCAGACCCCTGCCATAGTGTATGGTCGCTGTACGCTATGTATGCCTAGTTCTGTTAAGATAGGATCATAATTTACTTTATTGATCACAAATTGGGAAATTGTTTTGTTATCAAATATCGTTAATAGTATTCATATGTTTTTTCCGGCGCCCCCCCCCCCATGGATGGAAGCGCCCTTAGCATTCGCCTACACTGCCTATGCCAAGGGCCGGCCCTGATTGACTCCGAGATGATTTCAATACTAACCTGTGAGAACTAAAGCCTTGAGGTTTAGTTCTCAGAAACAAACACATCATGTTCCAACCAGGAGAAACACTTTTGAAATCAGCTCACTCTCAGAATTTCATGGATTTTAAGGGAGTTTTATTATTTTGTTGGTACATAGCAAATGACAGCATGTATTACAGTGATGTTGAACATCTCATGATTTCTGGAGGATTCTGCTGTGTTCAGAATTCAAGACGATTTGCTTCATCGTAACTCATGGAAACCAAACGGGTCAAAACTCTTCATGATAAAATCAAGTAGAATTTGTGATGCAAGATTTAAGCTAAGTCATGAAAAATCTTCAAATACAACATTTGTTAAAAAAAGCCACATCAAAAAACCTTAATAGGCGAAAGCTACATTCTTCAGAAATGCAAACAACAACAAAATCAATCAAAATTCTTATGAAGCAAAAACATTTCTCGGTTCCAAAATCACAACACTTGTTTACGGACAATGTTAACATTTTAAGTACGAAATAATTAGTCTCCTGAATTTGGGAAAATCCTAAATCACAAAAATAATCTGAGTTCTTTGAAAAAGTGAAATTCTAAAGGAATTCAAATGTTTCATAAAAGTCCAAAAAGTAATGATTACATATTATTGATCATCTTGTGAAATAAGTCCAATCCTCAATAATACAAAAGCAAGCACATCTTGATCACACAACAAAGCACATGACCTTTCAAAAAGGAAACTTCTACTAAACTACGTACATTTTTAATTACAACATGTTAGTATTTAATATCTAATGAATTTGGGAATGCTATCCAATAGGTGGAGTTCTTAGAAACAGCTCAATTACTACAACATACAGAAAATACCATAACACATGATATGACGTAAGAGAAATCCTGAAGGATTGGAAATGATTACAAACTGAGCTCAGAACATATGAAATAAGAACATTAAAGAAAAGTTAAAATCTTATACATTTTGGCAAATTACAAATATAATCGGATTTCTCTAAAAAAGCTATTTTTATACAAACAATCTCTTCAGACCAAAATCAAGCAACATTCTTCTGTCAATAAAATCACATCCGCATTGTTGAGAAATAAGAAGTGTGTGGACTATTTACTTTTGTTCACTTCCTATCTGGATATTGTTCAGCTAGATCTGGTCCTGCTGCTGAAATGACCCATGTGACCCACAAGGGGATCAAAGATCCTATCTCGCTGATCAGATTAATTGTTGTGAAAAACGTAACATTTTAAAAACTGTACTTTGTCTCATTTGTTGATTGAATATAAAAAAACCTTGTTTTGCTCGAGGTCTACAAATGCAACACTAGGTGGCGCTGTAACGCGCTCCTCCTGTTATCTCAGAATCACTACATTAGATTCAAACACTGGGTTTTGTAACACTGTTTCTAGAGGATATGTGAACATTAATATATGGCATTAATTGGCCGACTTAGTTCCTGAGCGGCCTGGGTTGGTGTGTCTGCTTTCAAACGGCACCGACTGCATTGACTTTTCTAAAACTAACTTGTGATGTTTTTAAAGATCTTCATCTTCAGTGGGAACCAATGGGCTTGGAGCTGACAGGAAGTCAGGAAACATGAGGCCCTTACACATAGGGTTGGGTACCGAGAACCGGTTCCGAAGCGGAACCGGTTCCAACATTTCGATTCCAACGGCATCATGTGAATTTCGGTTCCGCTTTTCGATGCCTGAGGAAATGTTTCTCGCCGCTCTCCGTAGCCTAGTGTATGACTGCGGGGCGGGAAATGTACCATTGTACCTACACTTCCTACAGCGTAACCTGAGACCAGGGCCGGCCCGTCGCACTGGCGTTATAGATGTTCGACTAGGCCTAGGGCGCCAGATCTGTGGAGGCTCTGCGCTGACAGCTCTGGGAGGGGAAAACTACTGTAAACTAACCTGTGTAAAAGTTTCTCGAATAAATGTAATTTTTTTGGTGGAAGAAGCATGTATCATTTTTTTACCCTCCCTCAAAGAATCGGAATTGAGAACCGTTAAGAACCGGAATCGAAAAGTAGAATCGGAATCACAATCGTGGAAATTCAAACGATACCCAACCCTACTGATAAACCCATGTGTGAGAGGAGCTCCGTGGAGCTGCTACTCTGCTCCCTGAGCTCCTTCCTCTTCAGCAGGAACACCCAGGTCATCATAATCCAGCTCAATGTCCTCCTGTCGGCTCGGCCTCCGCCCCCTGGTGGCCTGGAGAGACATGACAGCACACAGTGAGACTTCCTGCATCACTCCTGTTCAATAGCACACACTGTTTCATTCAGTCAGTGGAACAACAACAACAACAACATGTTTCAGTCCCTCATCATTCAGTCAGTGGAACAACAACATGTTTCAGTCCCTCATCATTCAGTCAGTGGAACAACAACAACAACAACATGTTTCAGTCCCTCATCATTCAGTCAGTGGAACAACAACATGTTTCAGTCCCTCATCATTCAGTCAGTGGAACAACAACAACAACAACATGTTCAGTCCCTCATCATTCAGAGTCAGTGGAACAACAACAACAACAACATGTTTCAGTCCCTCATCATTCAGTCAGTGGAACAACAACATGTTTCAGTCCCTCATCATTCAGTCAGTGGAACAACAACAACAACAACAACAACAACATGTTTCAGTCCCTCATCATTCAGTCAGTGGAACAACAACAACAACCACATGTTTCCGTACCTTGCAGTAGAAGTAAAGTCCGATGGTCACCAGCAGCTGAGTCAGCGGCAGGACGACGGCTCGGATGATAAAAGGTTCTGGATCTGATGGAACACCTGGACAGCATCACATCAAGAGTCAGCAAACACACAGAGACCTGAACCCACTTCAGCATGGAGACTCCTCTCTACAGTTACAATAAACTACATCTTCTTAAGGTCTTCATTCAACCCCAACCCTTTCTCCTGCTCACACCAGACAGTAGGACTGTAGGGAGAAGCTGCTGCATCTGTTGAACAGTCAGTACTCATGGCAATACTCCAATGTAAACTACAGCTGACTGGAGAATGTGTGTTCTGGATTCATGTCTTCACGGTTCATTGCACTTATTGTACGTTGCTCTGGAAAGCTACATGTGATGTAACGGTGTGACTGCTTCAGGGCTCACAGTAAAACACTCACCAGCGTTCTCCTGGGGAGCATCACGCTCTGTCCTACAGTAAACTCTAACAGCTCACCTGTGACGGTGACGGAGAGCAGACGGCTCTCAGAGGAGGAGTCCTGAGGAAAAGCAGAGACGTGATAAACACAGCTGTAGTTTCCCTGGTGGGCGGGCTCTGCAGCCGGGAACAGGAAGTGGGCAGAGTGATTGACAGCTGGCTGGGTGTAGTTGTGAGTGGAGGAGCTGAGCAGGAAGGAGCCTCCTGGGTACTGAGGCTGGATGGAGCAGCTGATGCTGAAGGTGGAGCCTCTGAACACCTGGAACCCCTGCTGCTGGGCCCCGGAGACCCCGTACATGGAGGAGGACACAGAGATGTTGGGCTGAAACAGCTTATCTGGAGAGAGAGAGAGAGAGAGAGAGAGAGAGATTGATTTGATTTTTCAAACCACTTTTATTCACAAAGCAAATAACCAAACAGACACATTGACACACATTGTCAGTTCAGACAACGACTGAAAATAAGATCCTCATTCTCCACAGAACACAAAGCATTTTTAACCACACGGCCTCAAATTCTCCTAAAAATCCGCTTGAAAATCGAAACTGCATCGGTATCCAATGAGTCCGCAACTTTATTCCTCCTGCTGAGGTAGATGGCCATTTTAGCCTGCCCCAACAAAACATTCAAAAGCTGACTTTTGCTTCTGGCTGTACCTACAACCCAAAATGAACATTGACTTAGAAAAAACCACATTAAACAAAATCAACATCTGAGTGAGTAACTGAAAAAGACAAAGGAGTCGACCACATTCCGTAAAGCAATGAAAAATGGTTTCCCTCTGTTCACAGAAAGGCCAGGCGTCAGACACTGTAGGGTTGATCACTGAAACAAACGCACTAACAGCTACCGCAGCGTGGAGAGCCCTCCACTGGAGGTCCCCACCCCTCTTAGTCAGCCTGTAGAGCGCTCTCCACTGGAGGTCCCCACCCCTCTTAGTCAGCCTGTAGAGAGCCCTCCCCTGGAGGTCCACACCCCTCTTAGTCAGCGTGTAGAGCGCTCTCCCCTGGAGGTCCCATCACCTCTTAGTCAGCCTGTAGAGCGCTCTCCCCTGGAGGTCCCATCACCTCTTAGTCAGCCTGTAGAGCGCTCTCCCCTGGAGGTCCCCACCCCTCTTAGTCAGCCTGTAGAGCGCTCTCCACTGGAGGTCCCCACCCCTCTTAGTCAGCCTGTAGAGCGCTCTCCACTCAGGCCTCTGAGCCTCCGTCAGGTGGGCTCTCCACCGGGTGTCCACTCGCTCCTGCAGTCTGCTCTGATTCAGCACCTTTTCACCAAATAATAAAAGGTTTTGTTGGACATGGTGCTAAACTTAAAATCAGTAAAATTGTCTAACTTTAACAAAAAACCCTCACAACTGAGATCAGGAAAACATCGCATCTCTGGAAAAGAGTCATTGTCATTTGGAGACTTCAGTCCGTTACAGTGAGCAGCGATCAGCGCCAGCTCTGACTGGCTGAGCTGCTGCTTCCAGCTCTGCAGCAGGAGGCTGACCACCCGGACTGACCTGAGGCTCAGACGTGAGGCCAGGCCTGCAGCGTTGTCCAGACGGGGGCCACACACCTCCACCACCTGGCCCAGCATGAGGATCCTCTCCTCACAGAGTCTCTGTTGTAGAGAAGGCCCTACTCCACACACAAACCGAGATCCACGGACCACCGGCTCTCTGAGGAGCCAGAACAGTGAGCCACAGCACTCTGGTCTCTCTCTTCTGAGTAGTCCCCACACCTTGAAGAGACCTTCATAGAAACCCGAGAGATTGTTCAGGCATAATCCTTTCAGGTCCATTAGGAACAGCGACTCAGCCAGACCCAGCCCACCACAGCGCTCCAATAAGGCCCGAGCTACGGGTCTCCAGACCAGGTCAGCAGGTCCAGTCAGGAACCTCTGGACGAACCGGAGCCTGAAAGCCGCCCCTCTGCTTGCTAGGTGAACCAGGCCATGTCTCCCCTCCTCCTTTTGCAGCAACAGGACGCTCTGAGGGACCCAGTGCATGCGGTCCCAGAAGAAGTCCACCATGAGAGCCTGCACCCTGGACAGCAGGTTTACGGGCGGGTCTGTGCATGCCAGCCGGTGAGCCAGCATGGAGGAAACAAGGTTGTTTAAAACAAGGATACACCCTTTAAAAGAAAGTTTGAGAAGGATCCACTTCTTTAACCGGCCTTCCACTTTCTCTATAAGCCCGTCCCAGTTCTTCAAACAAAACATGTCATCACCAAGATAAATACCCAGGTACTTTATCCCGGCCCTTTTCCAACCGAGGCCCCCAGGTAAAAACAAGCTGTCAATACTGCCCTCTCCTCCTGCTAAGGCCTCACTTTCCCCCAGTTGATCAATACTGCCCTCTCCTCCTGCTAAAACCCCACTTTCCCCCAGTTGATCAATACTGCCCTCTCCTCCTGCTAAAATCCCACTATCCCCCAGTTGATCAATACTGCCCTCTCCTCCTGCTAAGGCACTTTTCCCCCAGTTGATCAATACTGCCCTCTCCTCCTGCTAAAACCCCACTTTCCCCCAGTTGATCAATACTGCCCTCTCCTCCTGCTAAAACCCCACTTTCCCCCAGTTGATCAATACTGCCCTCTCCTCCTGCTAAAACCCCACTTTCCCCCAGTTGATCAATACTGCCCTCTCCTCCTGCTAAGGCACTTTTCCACCAGTTGATCAATACTGCCCTCTCCTCCTGCTAAGGCACTTTTCCACCAGTTGACTCGAGCAGATGAGATTTTGCAAAAATTGCTCTCAGTTTCAGTTAAAACATTAATGTCATCTTGTCTTTTAACAAAGACCATTATGTCATCCGCATACGCAGACAATTTAAAAACATCCCTACAGCCAGGAAGAGAGAAACCCTGTAACTTTGAGCCGGTGTAAAAAGGGCTCTATGGCCAGGGAGTAGAGCATCCCGGACAAAAAGCAGCCCTGTCGGACTCCTCTCTGAGCTTCAAAAGGAGCACACAAACTACCGTTTATCTTCAGTACACTCTCAAGGTCCCTGTACAAGACCTGGATCTTGGCTATGAGACCAGAGCTGAACCCAAAAGCTTCCAGCGTCTGCCACAAGTACTGGTGTTCAACTCGGTCAAAAGCCTTTTCTTGGTCTAGAGAAATCAGACCAAGCTCACAGCCCAATGAACCGGAGAGGTCCAGAACATCTGGAGTCAGAGTCACGTTGTCAGTTATCAACCTGCTGGGTACACAGTATGTCTGGTCTACGTGAACGACATGCTCCATCACTTTCCTCAGCCTCGTCGCTAACACTTTGGAAAGCAGCTTGTAGTCGGTACAGAATAGAGACACAGGACGTGTCACAAGTTAGACACCTATATTATTGTTTGTTTTTATGCCTCATCTAAACTCTTCTGTCATTTCAGATCCCGCTTTCCCCCAGGCCCTTGTAATCAGCTCATTTCCCTCACCTGGTCTCCTCAGCCCTTCCCCTCACCTGTTACTCATTCCCTCATCACTCCCCAGTATTTATACCACCTCACTATCACTTGTCCTTTGCCAGATTGTCTTGTCGTTTCCGCCAAGCTCTCCAGTGAGTGTTGTGCTCTAGCCTAGATTTTTGTCCTGCCCGGTTTTTGATCCCTGCCTGCCTGTTTACGGATCTCGAGTTCCTGCCTGCTCCCTGTCTGGTTTTGGTTGCCTGTCTGACGGATTTCCTGGTTTTGACCCTGCCTGTCCCTGACCTGAATAAACTGAACATTACTACACTGGTTGTATCTGAGTCGTGCTATTGGATTCTTATCTGTACCTGTGACCGTGACAGTACAATCTGGCCAAAAATGAATCCAGCCGACTCAGCGACAGAACCGCCTTCGCACGATATCGTGTTACAACGCCACGAGCAGCAGCTTACCTTCATGGCTGAAGCGATGCAGGAGATGGCCGCTCGTTTCGAACGGACCTTTGTGAATCTCCGTGATCATCTTCAGACCCGTCCTGCAACGGTCCATGGCCCGGAACTAACTCCAGCTTCCGTTGTTCGAATCCAGAGTCCTCTGGCATCGGATGCACGCCTACCTCCTCCAGAACGCTACTCGGGAGCCCCAGGTTCGTGCAGACCATTCCTGGTCCAATGTTCCCTCGCCTTCGAGCTTCAGCCTTCCGCCTTCCCAACAGAAAGATCCCGGGTGGCGTATATTGTCTCTCTTCTCACGGGCAAAGCGAAAGACTGGGGAACCGCCGAATGGGAAAGACAATCTGCTGCCTGCTCATCTGTAAGCGTATTCTCCGATGAACTGCGTAAAGTTTTTGATCACGCTACACCCGGAAGAGAGGTAGCTCGTGGACTGTTTAACCTGGTGCAAGGAGGGAGATCTGTGTCGGATTACTCCATCGAGTTTCGTACCATAGCCGCCGAGAGTAACTGGAATGCTTCTTCACTCCTCGATGCCTTCTACAACGGTCTGTCGGATCGCCTGAAAGACGAGCTGGCAGCCAGGGACCTTCCTGCTGATTTAGATGAGCTGGTGGCTCTCTCCATCCGCATTGACTGCCGTCTGCGGCAGCGGAGGAGAGAGAGGGCTTTCTCCATCGCCCCTCAGGCTTCGCCTCTTCCGTCAGCGCATGCTACCGAACAGGTGAGAGGAGGATTTTCCAACTCATCTGAACCAATGCAGCTGGGGCGGACCCGGCTTTCCGAGGCAGAACGACAGCGCCGCCTGCGGGACAACTGCTGTCTTTACTGCGGCCAGCAGGGTCATCTTGCCTTCTCTTGTCCTGTAAAAGACAGGGCTCACCAGTCATCCAGAGGGCGCTGGTGAGCCGGATGATGAATTTGGAAATGCCCTCTCGACCCCTAACCCATGCTCAGCTGAGCTGCTTGGGGAAAATGCACACTGTGGCAGTGCTTATTGACTCTGGTGCTGATGCCAGTCTTTTGGACATAACACTGGCCTTTCAAATGGGACTTGGTCAGGAGGCTTTGGAGAAGCCCATCAATGCTACAGCTCTAGATGGTCGTCTTCTCTGCAGAGTGACACACCGTTCAACCCCAGTTCAAATGAGCATGTCAGGTAATCACAGCGAAACACTCTCTTTTCACCTTATCCATGCACCACATCAGCCTGTCATTTTGGGGTTTCCTTGGTTAAGGAGGCATAATCCTCATATAGATTGGGCTTCAGGGACTATTAGAGAGTGGAGTGCTCATTGTCATGCTGTCTGCTTAAGATCTAGTTCCTCAATTGATTCCAGTCAGCCGAGGATCTCTGAGTGTGAAGACCTTTCCGGTGTTCCCAATGATTACTGGGACCTTAAAGAGGCCTTTAACAAAGTTCGGGCCACCTCACTCCCGCCTCATCGTGCTAATGACTGTCCTATTGACCTGTTACCTGGTACTTCTCCTCCTAGAGGTCGACTTTTTTCTTTATCGGCTCCTGAAACTAAGTCAATGGAGAAGTATATGAATGACTCTTTGGATGCAGGGCTTATCCGGCCTTCATCATCTCCTGCTGGTGCAGGTTTCTTCTTCGTGGGTAAGAAGGATAAGACTCTGCGCCCATGCATTGACTACAGAGGACTCAATAACATCACTGTCAAGAACAGGTACCCCCTTCCACTTGTTTCCTCTGCATTTGAACTATTACAAGGCGCTACTATTTTTACCAAGCTGGACCTACGTAATGCGTACCATTTGGTGAGAATCAGGGAGGGGGACGAGTGGAAGACGGGATTTAACACTCCTAGTGGACATTATGAGTATTTAGTCATGCCTTTTGGACTCACCAATGCACCTGCAGTCTTCCAGGGATTGGTGAATGATGTTCTGCGGGATCTTCTCAATATCTGTGTTTTTGTATACCTGGATGACATTTTGATTTTTTCCAAGTCTAAACTGGAGCATGTGGTCCATGTTCGCCTAGTCCTCCAGAGGCTCTTGGAGAACCACCTCTTTGTCAAGGCCGAGAAGTGTGTGTTCCACACCACAGAAGTCCCTTTCCTGGGATTTGTGGTCTCCACCGGAAACATCAAGATGGATCCTGAAAAGACCAAGGCGGTCACTGACTGGCCACGCCCTTCAACCCGCAAGGAGCTCCAACGCTTTCTGGGTTTTGCCAACTTCTACCGGAGGTTTATTCGAAACTACAGTTTGTTGGCAACCCCTCTCACAGCTCTCACCTCTCAGAACATTCCCTTCCGGTGGTCCTCGGTGGCCGAAGGGGCTTTTGGTGAGTTAAAGTCACGCTTCACCTCTGCTCCCATTTTGATTTTTCCAGACTCTACTCGGCAGTTTACTGTAGAGGTAGATGCGTCGGACACTGGAGTTGGGGCAGTTCTTTCTCAACGGTCGGCCGAGGATCAGAAGATGCACCCGTGTGCCTTCTTCTCCCGGAAGCTGTCTCCAGCAGAAAGAAATTACGACATTGGAAATCGAGAACTGTTGGCAGTGAAACTTGCCCTGGAGGAATGGAGACACTGGTTGGAGGGAGCAGAGCAGCCTTTTGTGGTCTGGACTGATCACAAAAATTTGGAGTACATCCGTTCAGCTAAGCGGCTGAACTCTCGTCAAGCCAGGTGGGCTCTGTTTTTCACACGCTTTGATTTTTCTCTGTCTTACAGACCTGGTTCTAAGAACATCAAACCTGACGCCCTGTCTCGCCAGTTCCAGCCAGAGAGCTCTCCATCTCATTCTGAGAATATCATCGCTCCTACATGTGTCATTGGTCTGGTGACCTGGGAGGTGGAGGATAAGGTCAAGCGCTCTCATGCTGAACACCCAGCCCCAAGTGCCTGTCCTGTTAACCGTCTGTTTGTTCCTGCCACTCTCCGTACCCAGGTTCTCCAGAGGGGTCATAACTCTCGCCTGGCTTGTCACTCAGGAGTGAGACGGTCCCTAGCCCTGATTCGACAGCGATTTTGGTGGTCTTCCATGGAGAAGGATGCCAAGGAATTCATTGCTGCTTGCCTAGTCTGCTCCCAAAATAAGACCTCACGCCAAGCCCCCTCCGGTCTTCTTCATCCCTTGCCTATCCCTCATCGTCCCTGGTCCCACATCGCCTTGGATTTTGTCACCGGACTACCACCCTCAGACGGTAACACAGTCATACTCACAGTCATAGACCGGTTTTCCAAGTCTGCCCGACTTATTCCTTTAACCAAATTACCTACTGCCAAGGAAACGGCTGAAATCATGCTACAACATGTGTTCAGGCTGCATGGTCTTCCCAGTGACGTTGTGTCTGATCGGGGTCCACAATTTACTTCTCGTTTTTGGTCCGAGTTTTGCAGACTGCTGGGAGCCAGTGTCAGTCTCTCGTCCGGATTTCATCCCCAGTCCAATGGTCAAGCAGAGCGTATGAACCAGGAGATGGAGACTGCCTTACGCTGTCTAGCTTCCTCCACTCCCTCCTCCTGGTCGAGGCAGCTTCTATGGGTTGAGTATGCCCACAACACCCTTCCTAGTTCTGCTACTGGTCTTTCCCCATTCCAATGCTCCCGCGGATACCAGCCGCCCCTTTTCCCGGCACAGGAACGGGAGGCCAGCGTCCCATCTGCACAGGCGTTTGTAAGCCGATGTCGACGCATGTGGTTAAAGGTCCGCTCCGCGCTCCTGCGCTCTTCCGACCGTTATCAACGGACCGCCAATCGCCGTCGCAAGCCAGCTCCACAGTACTCCCCAGGGCAACGTGTCTGGCTCTCCACACGGGATCTCCCTCTCAGAGTTGAGTCTAAGAAGTTGTCGCCCCGTTTTGTAGGCCCATTTCCCATAGCTAGGATTATCAATCCTGCAGCTGTCCGCCTGCGTCTGCCCCCTTCTATGAAGATTCATCCTACCTTCCACGTGTCCAAGATCAGACCAGTCAATGTGAGCCCTCTTCAGCCCCCCTCTACACCCCCACCACCACCCCGGACTATCGACGGGGAGACTGTTCACACTGTCCGTCGCCTCATCAAGTCCCGGCGACGTGGTAGAGTGTTACAGTACCTGGTACACTGGGAGGGTTATGGTCCCGAAGAGCGGTCATGGGTGCCCGCTCGCAATATCTATGACCCATCCCTCATTACTGACTTTCACCAGGCCCATCCCGATCAACCTCGTGGGACGTCAGGAGCCGTCCATAGAGGGGGGGGTTCTGTCACAAGTTAGACACCTATATTATTGTTTGTTTTTATGCCTCATCTAAACTCTTCTGTCATTTCAGATCCCGCTTTCCCCCAGGCCCTTGTAATCAGCTCATTTCCCTCACCTGGTCTCCTCAGCCCTTCCCCTCACCTGTTACTCATTCCCTCATCACTCCCCAGTATTTATACCACCTCACTATCACTTGTCCTTTGCCAGATTGTCTTGTCGTTTCCGCCAAGCTCTCCAGTGAGTGTTGTGCTCTAGCCTAGATTTTTGTCCTGCCCGGTTTTTGATCCCTGCCTGCCTGTTTACGGATCTCGAGTTCCTGCCTGCTCCCTGTCTGGTTTTGGTTGCCTGTCTGACGGATTTCCTGGTTTTGACCCTGCCTGTCCCTGACCTGAATAAACTGAACATTACTACACTGGTTGTATCTGAGTCGTGCTATTGGATTCTTATCTGTACCTGTGACCGTGACAGGACGCCAGTTCTTAATCTCCTGCAGGTCTCCTTTCTTAGGGAGGAGAGTGAGCACAGCTCTCCTGCAACTCAGAGGCAACCTCCCGTTACTTAGACTGTCTCTGAGCACACTCAGCAGGTCGTCACCTATAACTGGCCAGAGAACCTTATAGAAGTCTACAGGCAGGCCGTCTATGCCAGGAGCCTTCCCACTCTGCATGCTCTGCAGGGCCTCCTGCAGCTCCTGGGCAGAGAGCTCCGCCTCCAGCTCAGCATGGTCCTCCTCAGGGATGTTAGGAAGGCCCTCATAGAACGACTGCGCCACCTCTGGCTCGGCCTGGAACTCTGTTCTGTAGAGCTCTTTGTAGAACTCCACAGCACACTGACGAATGTCGGCGGACTCCTGAAGCAGCTGCCCAGCAATGGATCAAGTGCATCAGCCTCCTCTGACCATTCTTACGCTCCAGAACAAAGAACAAGTGAGAGGGAGCATCCATTTTCACGATGTTCTGAAACCGGGATCTGAGCAGAGCGCCCTGAGCAGAAACCCCAGCAGGTCAGACAGAGCTGAGCTTTCACTTTTGAACCCTTCAACATGTTCTCGCTCTCCTGTGGAGTCTGCCAATCCCTGCAGCTCCACCACTTCTCTCTCCAGAGCTCTCAGAGAGTCCTTTGTGACATTGAAAGTGTACTGCAGGCAAAGCTGCTTGATCTTCACTTTACCTACATCCCACCACTGCTGAAGAGAATTGTATTCACTTTTAGATAAACGGTAGTTTCCCTAAAACAATTAAAAAACATTTTTAAAACGGTTGTCGGCCAACAGAGAAGCATTAAAGTGCCAATACGCACTATTACACTTAACATGCTTAATAAAAAGTGAGACTTGTACGAGGCACTCTTCGAGGCAGCATGCGGTTCCTGGTGGTTCCTATCCAGCACAGGGTTCTCTGTTGAAGTCACCCCGAACAGATACTCCTCACTATCACAGGTGCTAAGAGTGTGTTTGAGTTCCTCAAAAAACAAAAGCCTCTCTGCGCCCACACTGGGAGCAGAAATATTTATAAAACATATTTTAACTTTTTCAAATTCAGCATTTATTTTGAGCAAGTGTCCTGATGACCTCATCGACCGTACAGGAGAAGGGTGTAAAGCCCCTCGCAAAGAGAATGGCAACCCCCCACCCCCATCCCCTCCTCCAGTCACTCTCGTTCTCAGCAGTGCTGTGAGTTTCCTGGAGAAACGTCACATTTAAACTCTTGTTTCCTAATAAAGTAAATAAAGATGCTCTCTTAGCATCCCCTCGAGCACCGTTAATGTTTAAAGAGCCCAGCTTTATGTCACTCATCATGAAATTATAGTTGCATCCTAACAAAATCAAAAACCTGGCTGAAGAAAAATAAAAGAGAAAACCAAGATGTACTTATTCATCATTCTTTGCAGTTTCCTCTCTAATCCTTTGAAGTATCTTCTTTAACCTTCTCTGGGCCGCTGAAGAAAGGTTCCCCTCAGGCTTCTTTGCGCCGCATGAGAACCCTGGCAGCATTGTGAAAGATCTGCACATCAGTAAAAGTCATCTAACTTCACCCCCCTCCACTTCTTAGTTTCCGCCAGAAAGGATCTGATCCTCTGGAAAGAGTACTCCTCTCCCTTTGCTTGTTTTTGTCCTCTGTCGGGCCGGATGCGAGCGCGGACACCACGGGCGCGTCACCCGCCCTCTCCGGGCACGTGCGGATCAGGTGTCCTGCCGCTCCACAACCATAACATTTTAAAATGTCAGACGTAACATGGGCCCGCTGTTTTAATCAGGGCTGAATACAACATTGTAATTGTTTTATTATTATGTTCAGTGGCGGCGCCAGGGTATACTGGGGTAGGCCATACCCCGAAATGGCTTAGCCCCACCTTAGCCCCACCTTAGCCCCACCTTAGCCCCACCTTAGCCCCACCATGAACAATGATGTTAAAGTAAGCTAAATAAAGTCCGCCAACTCGCGGAGTAAATGGCACAGACAGCAGTAAATACCGAAGACTAGAAACGGTTTGAAAACGTTTGTCACGTAGTGACCATCTTCTCAATAGAACATCTTTGATAATGTCTTCTGGCCAATCAGAATCACGATAACGGCGTGGTGTTGTTGCAGGAAGTCCCCACGGAGAATACTTTTTGCTGTAGTACAGCTCTATGCGTCGATACAACATTAGGTGTTGATAGAAATCAACACGTAATGAAATAAGACCCCACGGTTTGATGATAGGTGTGTGGGCTGTCTTTCATTTTGACACACAGAACAATGGGGGCTATCCCCCCTTATCCACAATGTAAAGTAACTCACAGCCTCTCCTCTTCTCTCTGTGAGGAGCAGCAGGTTCAGCTTTCAGAAGTAACACAAAATGAACTATTATCATTTATATTTATCTGCAACAATGGATATCAGGAAGTGGTTCACACTTATACACTTGAAAGGAATATGGCAACTCAGCGCCAGATGCAGGCACATTAGAAGATATCAGTTACGTTACCAACGAGCTAGCCAGCCAGCCAGGGACAAGGGAGGCTGGCAATCAATTCTATTTTGAAGAGAAATGGACTCTCAAGCCGGCTCTCTCACAAACTCCTGCTCTGTGCGCAAGCAGACCGCTGCACACGCTCTCTGCCTCGCTCAATCTCTCTCTCTCTCCATCGCTCAACCTTACTCCACCTCTCCACCCTGTGTGCTTGCCCAAGTTGGTACAGCGTTACAAATGTGCCACAAAACCAACCAATGGATGTAGCCTATAATAAGACCGTCAACAGCCTGATGGCAACCTAACCCCCCCCCTTGACAAATCTCGAGATTTCCCGGGAAATGTAAGTTTCGGGGTGGGCCCGCCCCCGCCCTGGTAAATCAAATGCCCGCCCAGAGACGTATGTCTGCCGCCGGGTCTGGCCATATCCCACCACAGCCCCCACAGCCAGACCACACTCCTCCACCGACACACCGACAGGTGGAGAGAGCTTGATGGCGTGTTGGCGAGTCAGCTTCTCTAACACAGCGCAGCTGCCACGGGACGCCATGCCGGGCGGCGTGACTGCAGCCGCTAGACAAACAATTAGACAAACAATTCACCAGTGCAACCAAACAACACCACCAACAACAAGTCGGTGAAGTGATGCACAAAGACATAACTCACCCAGA